>JAOWBL010003958.1:0-11676 GCA_028564865.1 Zenarchopterus dispar | reverse complement strand
TATGTATGTATGTATGTATGTATGTATGTATGTATGTATGTATGTATGTATGTATGTATGTATGTATGTATATGCACTTCACACAGCATCATTGGAGATGGCAGATCCTGATATTAAGGAGTTTTTGTTTTACATTTAGTAAAATGTTCTGTTAAAAGGAGCAGAGCAGAGTAATAAACCTGATTCTTTGACACATGAAAACAAAGTATCTGTTCGGCTTTGACAGTGTAGTTCTTTACTAAGAACACAGAGAGGCACTGTTGTCATATTATTCAGATCTGGAGTGCAGAAATGTCAGACTTAGAGCTTTTCAAGGTCAGGAAAATTTACAAACAAGTTTCTCTACTGCAGAAAATTTGGTCTGTGCTGTCAAATGAAAATTAGTTGTGAGAAGTTCAGACATTAAATACGAGCAACAAATAAAATGGTATAATAACAATAATGATATTGTTTAACAAAAAGTGAACAACCAGGAAAATTCAGGTTTTTAAATCAGTTTGAAGATCACCATGTGCTCACTGAGGTTTTGTAGCAAGGCAAATGCATAAATATTACAATTTATTAATATTTTGGGAAAATCTAACAAAGGCATATAATCAGTGATCACTTGTTGAAATTCATTTATGTAAAAATTGTGTAAAAACACCTCATTAATTCTTATCTAATATTTTTTTATTTCTAAAGATCTAGAGTACAGCTTAATTTTTGTTTCTTTAACAGCAAATTTAAAGTAAAATTTCAGTTTTTTTTCACACACTCATCAATTTTGAAATTTAAAACATCTTTTTTTTTTTTTTACATAAGATGATTTCTGCTGAATACATTTATTGCTACAAATAAAAAAAAAACTTCTTTAATCCCTGATTTTTAATTAAATTTGTACAAAAATTAAATCACCATATTTGTTACTGTTCTTGTGTTCAAATTTTCTAGACCTCCATTAAACATAAGATCTGCAACCAAACATGAAAATAAATGTGAGTAAAGTCGGCTGACAGAAAGACCACAAACACCATGTTTTATTTGTTTACAACTTTAATAAGGTTTCCTTCTAAAACCAGGTTCGGTTTACTTCACTTTCCTTCAACTCAAGGTTAACAACAGTCAGTGAGTGGGTTCCCGTTGTTGTTTTACAGTGTGAATAAAACACCAATAAAACAGGAGAAAGGCAACATCTGTACTGAGTTCTGGTGTTTCAAGTGTGACTGAAGCCTGCAGCCACCAAACGTGAATATGACACAGGATTTCATGAAGCAACAATTAATGTCAAACAATACATAATGGAAAACAAAAAAACAAAAAAGAAAACAAACAACCCCCTCTCCCCCCATATTTGGCACGGATAAAGTTTGACTGAGGGGGAAAAATCCTGCAGTTTTAAACCTGAAGATGTGAGAAATGAGCCTGAGCTACTCAGAATGAGGTTAACATATAGTTTTGATCGGTATTGTACATGAATACATGCTTTGTACAGAAACCCTAGTCTCTAAACTCTCTAGTTCCCAACCTAGAGATCCTTAAAAAAAATACCTTTAGATTATTTTGTCTGTATGTGTTCAAGTTTTCAATATAAGTCATCAGAAAGTTACTGGATTCACGAGTTTAGATCAAGTCATGGCACCAAAAAAAAAAAAAAAATCAATGATTTATGTCAGATAACTGGTATTAATGTGTTCGTTTTTACAGCTGTAATATTAGCTACTTTATTCAATTCATTTTTATTTCTGGAACTTGGTTGACAGATGTGTTGCCAGGTTCAACCACCAGGTGGTGCTCGAGTAATAAACGTTTTAATATTGCTTTTCCATTTTTATTTATTAATAAATACTGGTTATATTCCATTATTTTTATTGTCTTAAACTGACATTATGGTTATGTTTCAATTGCGCTTAAGTGTATATTTACACTGTGTAAATGTGCACTTCTTTGTGTTTAGAGTCTTTGCACCAACAAAAAGGTTCAAGCTGGTGTTAAATCAGCTGGGGGGAAACAGGTCAAAGTTTTACATATAAAAAAACAAATAAAAAGTACAAAGTTGCAGTAGTTTCAAGACACACAAGTTGTGCTGTTTTTGTGCAGATATGAAAATTTTAGAGTTTTAAGCCATTTTATGTTGCAATACCACTTCTGACCACATGAGGGCACACATATCTGCTGCACTGACAAAAAGTAAAACAGTTTAAACTGAGTGATGGCAAGTTGGTCACATGCATGTAAACCTCACTTGTTCGGTGTGTCATACAACAGACTATTTTTATGAGTCCATAAAATGGTATTCAGTTCCAGCATAAGACAATACTCTGCTAGTGAGTGGGGGCGGGGCAGGGAAGACCTGCAATAACACTTTATCCAACTGGGGGTGCACAGCATCAGAAGTGCTTTTGATACATAGAGTGGCTTTAAAAGCCTGGAGAACTGTATCTATTTTATTTCTCAAGTAATAAATAAAAAAATGTAAAAGGTCTTAACTACCTCTAGGTTTCTACTAACCTAGCAAGAACAAGATTCAGGTTGGGAACCCCTTGACCTCCCCTGTCTGTGAGAAGTGTGATGAATACAGAAAAGATGAATGTTAGCATGCAGATGGGAGTATACAGGTCCTTTGTCATCATAAATCAAACAGTGGGAGAAATCTAATGTGCGTGGCATCACCAGGAGTGATTAATCTCAGCGCTCGCGTTGCTGTGATTTCCTCACTCGACTGCTGTGAGGCCATTTTTTCTCTGGTTTAAATTCATCCCTTACTAAAAACAGCATTCTCTTCTTGCAAGTGCTAATTTTAAAGTGCTCCTCCTGGCATATAAAATTACAGTTACGACCGCATGTAATAAATCTGTTTCTCATGCTGGAACATCTCAGCGGGGAAGACTTTACCGAATCCTCGAACACTGGAGCTTTTTCCTCCTACGACAATCTCCATGATGTCTTTTCAAGAAGGCAAATCTAAATTTAAAACCCATTTATTCCTGTGAGTGCATAACATACTTGTACAGTACAAGTATAGTATACTGGGTTTGTATTTTTACTTTCCTGAGGTTTCTTAATGTCTGATCCCTTTGTCCTGAATTTTGTTGTGGTATTCTTGTGACATTAAGTTTTCCTTTAACTAATACAAAACATAAATTTTGTTTGAAACGGCTCTCAGTAGTAAAATTCACTTGATAGGAGACTTTCAGTGCTATTTCTAACTTAGTAATAACAGAAAGAATGTAAGGCCTCATTACACCGGCATTTACCAAGGCAGAAGATCGATTAAGCTTCTTGAAGTTAGTAAAAATCATTAACAAATGCTTAAGTCTGGCTTTTGTTTTTAGTTGGAAAGGCAGATCGGTTCAAATCTGATCAGAAGTTCTGGCCTGAGTCTGAGTATGGACTTCCACATAATCAACATCAAGCATTTAGATAGACCCAGATTCTCAGGTAATCGTTATCTGAACGTTGTCCACCATGTTCAGACTCTCAAAACCAAAAATAAGGACCAAAGTACGACATCGTCTCATCTCCTCATTTAGTGGCAGGGTTTTTGTTTCAGCTACGGACCTAAAACCCAGCTACAGTCAGGATCCACTGTGAGGTTTCTGAAACACCTTCTGTTGAACTTGAGGGAAATTGCAGCATTTTTCCTCCAGTAGGGCCAACTCTATATTGTCCCTTTGATTAATGATGTTACTGCTTTACTCTGGTGAAAACTAAACTCACCAGTCCATGAGTCCGGGAGTGCTGAAAGATATTTCTTCTTCTTGGCTTGTGTGGCGTTTTTCAATCACAGTTGACAACGTCACCTGCGTCAGCTGAACTGGAGTGTGCTCTCGAGAGCTTGTAAAGTCACTTGTGTCAAAGTGAGAGTCTGCATTACATTTGCACTAAGAGCCCTAAAAAACTGACTCAAGTACGACACATAAGACATGATGCACAAAAACAACAACATAAAAAGCAAATCCATCCACTGGCAGTAGGAAAGAAAATCTGCACCTGTGCCTTTTGGAGGGGTAAAATTGTATTATTTACCCTGAAATCCCAGCATTTTGAAAAAACTGTTTAAGGGTTAAACTAAATCTGTACAAGTTACGTACATTTATTAAAATGCACTGCAGCCAAACGCTAGCTTGACAATTTGAGGCAATAAGAAACCAGAATATACAAAACTGCATGATTTTTGTATATATACACACACACACATATATATATATATATATATATATATATATATATATACATATATAATCTTATAGGATAATTAACTCAAATTATGGAGTACTGTCCACACTTCTATTACTAGCTACAGATAGCACATTAGCTTGCCCTTTAGCCCTGTGAACATACAGAACCTGTTTTAAGTTGATGCTGAATGAAACAAATATATTCAATTTGTTCTGAGCGACCGTCAGTTAGTTAGTAATACAACTAGGTTGAGGTTTAAGACAATCCTTCGTCTTAGTTAGCTAGTTACAAAAAATGGCTCCAGCATCATCTGCTACAACATTTTTTTGTGCATAAAATACTTGAAATGTGGTTTAATTTGTATTGCAAGTGGACGGAAAG
Organism: Zenarchopterus dispar; assembly: GCA_028564865.1. NCBI lineage: Eukaryota > Metazoa > Chordata > Actinopteri > Beloniformes > Zenarchopteridae > Zenarchopterus > Zenarchopterus dispar. Next base: position 7,134 of record JAOWBL010003958.1, on the reverse strand, counting down.
CCAGTTAAATGGGATTCAGGCGTTATTTGTTTAATTTTTTAACGCTTTTCTAATTGGGGGATGTTTTCATATTAGTTATGAAAAAGGTCCATTTGGTCTGTAATGTCCATTACTGAAGGATTATAAATGAGCAGCTTCTCTCCCTGCTGCCATCAGGAGCTTTTTGCTCCTCTCAGTTCATTCCTTTTCTCCCGAGTGAGGATTTTTTTGGCGGCCACAGAGCTGGCAGCAAGTCATTACCCAAACTCCAGTTTTGACACTGCCCTTCAGAAACCTCTAGAGGATGAAAGTTTTTTTTTTTTGTTTTTTTTTGGTGTTGGTTTCGAGGTTTGGTTCAGCATCAGAGACACCCCAGAAGGTCAGTTATTGCTGCCGTGATCAAACCTGCGACCTCCTGCTCCAGGCGTTCAGACGTCACAGAGAATAACTTCAGTCCGTCAGCAATCGCAGGAATGCTACTGAGCTGAGCCCCACAAACACTCCGCTCCACCTGGGCATGGTTGTGGCTCCGCCTCCTTCCAGGTATAACGTGTGATTACAGGAAGGGGTGGGGTTTTCTGGGGTGGGGTAAGCTGGGGTGCTACCACTTGTGGCGATGCGTCGTAACCGGAAGTCATGTTTCAAGGCGGAGTAGTAATCTGGACCATGTGGGATGTTGAGAGCCTCTGTTAGAACCTCATGGCCTGGGTATGTCACCTGTCAATCAATGTCAGAGAGCGAGAGAAAGCTGTCAGTGAGACAAAACATTCTGAGCAACAGCAAGGTAACACTTCCTGTGTGAGAATCACTTATGAAGCAGAAATGATGCAACTGTATAATCGATGATCATGTCCTTGTCATTGAACTCTTGTCCTGAAGAACTTGCTTCTCTCACTTATTAGCACAAACTCTTAATTAATACAAGGTGGAGATACTGTACTTAGATGGTAAGGTCTTTTGTGTTATGGTTTACATGAAAAAGTTCCTTATGAGCAGGACTAAGATACATAAATGAATATTAAGGGAAACTGTGAAATAGCTGACATTATTTCCATGAACTATTGTGGGACCGAGATATTTTCCCTTCTCATGATGAGTCTGCAACAAGTTCCTGTGAGTTAAGGCACACCTGACAGATCTCTGGGAGGTCTCTGTGCACAGTTTCACATAGAAGTTAATTCAAATCTTAAACCCACCAATTCCTACATAAATCTAATTTTTTCTCGGCTCTTTTTGGTGCATAATTTGACCTGTACATTTAAAATGGGTGCTTTGATTTGCAGTTTCACAAATTCACCTGAAAAACCAACTCACCTAAATGTGAAAATTTTTTTCAAAATAAATAGTAAATTTTTACTTTTATTTTCTATTCATAATTCCAATCTGTTTCAAGAGTAATGGAAATGCACTTGGCGTTAAATCACATCCTCACAATAACAGACAAAGTGTGTAAAGTTACCGTGAAGGTGTAGCTTCCAGGGAGCAGCAGTCTGTAGTATTCTCCATGCTGGTTGGTTCTGAATGGACACAGATTCTTGCGCCCTTTGACGTCCACCACTGCATTCTGCACAGGCGTGCCTGAGCCGTCAAACACCTGACCCTTCACTCCTGAGTGGAGACACGGCCACATGGACATGTTGAATACCAGCATAGCTTCAGGTTCTGTATGGTGATGGCTGGAGAGAAAGGTGGAGATACTCTACCCAGGTGGACCTGCTGGATGAAAGCCAGCAAAGCCTTTCTGTTGTCCTCCCACAGAGCAGGAAGTTCTTGAGGTGGAGGAAACTTGCAGCAGGAAAGTTCTAGAGTGACTTCCAAACACTGCGCCCAGACGTAGTTGTAGTCCTGCATCCCACCTGCAAACACACACACACACACACAGGTCTATATTTTGATCAGTAAAAACAGTTTATGAAATATTTGTCGATGAGCTGATTGATCATTAGTTCCATCACCAGACTTTTTTTTTTTTTTTTTGCTTGCCAGTTTTGTAGAAAAATTTTCATTAAAAAAATCTCACCATTCTTTTGGAACAATTGAAATTTTCTGCTCAATTCGGATGTTAACTTCAGTTTAGTTTATGTGTACAGCACCGATTCATAACAAAAATCATCTCAAGACACCTTATGAAAACCCAAACCAGTTCAGTACAAGTCCATTTAAATATAACCCAGTTGAATTGGTTTAGAACCATTTGGATCCTAAATCATTCCAGTTTACCAAGATTGCTTTATTATACTGCACTGAATCTTCACTTTGATGTCATCGCCCATCCTGAGAATGCACAAGGGGAAAGATTATTGTTTTTTTTGAAGGTCGTCCGAGTCTCTCATGGTAGGTGTTTGGTTTCTTCAGATGTGGTCAGGTTACAGTGATCAAGTCTGTGCTGCAGAAATCAGAGATGTTGGTGCACATATCGAGCCCTCAGCAGCATATCATCCTGTGCCCGTCTTCATGAACGATCTTCAAAGATCATACTTTTCCCTTGTTGTCTAGTTTCCTGTCCATTGATAGTGGGTCAAAGTGATAAGTTAGCCAGCTGGAGCCTCTGAAGTATATTCTAGTAAGTTCTCTAGGAGCCTGTAGTTGAATATAAAATATAATCTTTGACAGAAATATACCCTAATTTATGGAAATTAGTTGTTACACAGTTTATTTTTGATAAATGTCATAGTTTTGGATATTTGAATGTCCAATAAAACCTTTTTTTTATATAGTTTATAAATATGATTGAAAGAAATGATGCTCATATTTTTTAAAAGTGTTAAAGGCAGCATCAGCAACTCAAGCGGCTATTTTTCTCAAGTTTATGTCCACCTGTCCAAACCAGTTATTTGGTTCTGTAGTGGGATAAAACCAAACACTGTTGTTGTTGTGAATAAATGAAATGATTGTAAGGTTGTAAACATATCAAGACTGGCTGTTTTTCCCGACTTCGACATGCTGACCTGCTAGAGGGTACCACTGGTATCCGTTGGTGATGCCATCCAGGAAAGGTCTGCTGTCTTCACAGCGGTCACCCTCGTGCATTGAGGCATGATTGTGGGAATAGACCTTGGACAGGTGAACAAACACGTCATTATCAGGGGCTATGCTGGCCCCGCCCACCAGCTCGATTCCTGTGGAAAAAGTCACAAATATAACAGGTTTAATTTTTTTCTTTTCAGCATCAAATAAATACCACTGAGTGTACCAGATAAGGATCCAACAGGCCTACAACTAAAAAAAAAACCCACAACGAAAAAGAGCATTTCTACTATCAACCAGTGTCTGAGACTAACCTCAAAAGTGGAAGTGAACTCTGAACTCAGCACTGCCCACTAGTGGATGAACTGATTTAACAACCAAGACAACATAAAAGATGAATGGGTGATGACCTCGAAATGGATGTGGTTATTTATATACATAAGGGAGCATAAATTGACCTTTAGGGTCATTTGATGAGGGGGAAAAGGGGCAGCAAAGTAGAGGGTACATTTTCAAGAAAAAAAAAAACTGGAAATAGTGAATAAAAACAAATCTGAAATTCTGACTGTATAAAGGATCAATTCTTCCCCGTCCCCACAAAAAAAAAAAAAAAAAAATCTAAAAATTGGCTTATTTGGAATAAAAAATCTTTCAAATTGCACAGCTACATATCTGTGGCATAATTTCAGTGTTTCACAGTTAGATAGATAAATGTTCTTATTTAGGTGGCTACAAATGAAGACGGGCAACTTTAATCCTCAAATCCTCTATGAAACGGATCTTGTAATTTAAGGTGCCCAAAGTGGCTACAGGAGTACTCCTAGTCTGTATAAATATGAAAAAGTCTCCAGAAGGACAGAGAATCCCTGAAAGTTCATGCACATGCTGAAACATGGTTGCTGGATCGTTGTGAACCTCCAAATACTGTCCTCTCGCCTTGTCCAGCTTTGAGCTTCTTGTTGGGAATCACATCTCTGTCTGACTTCCTTCTCTCCAAAACGGTATCTGTGTGTGATTGTTTACCTCTGTTACTGTTGTCATAAGGATAACTCGCCACCAGAGCTCCTCCATGAAGGTTTGCCGAGAGAACGAAGGTCTCAGTCCTTAACCAGCCAATCACGGCTCTCACCTGGAACAGATGAAGCAGCAGGTATCAGATGCAACTGAAAACACCATACTTCGAATATTTCAAAGAATGAAAGAAGACTGGAGCTTTCCAGTCAGTCTTGTACCTTTTAACTGTGGAAACAGTTTCAATTCTACGTCATCACAGATGTCAATATTATTATAATGGTCAACCGTAAATAGCCCCGCCTTTGGTACATCACTGAGCCATCCTGAAGACTGCATGCAAACAGAGGCTCAAAGAGGAGAAACTGGTTTCCAGGGTCAATTACAAGTGGAACGAAGAGGCTGGTGATGTTTCTCAGGACTGTTTTGCAATAACCAAATGGCAGATGTTTAAAGATGCAGCTGATGGCAACATCAACGAGTACGCACACTCTGTCGCGGGCTACATCAGTAAGTGCATCAACGACGTTGTGCCTAAAACCTTAGTCTGGCCTTATCCCAATAAGAAACTGTGGATTGGACCTGGAATTTGGGCAAAACTAAAAGCTTGCACCATTGCCCACAATTCAGGTGACCCGAAGTCTACAAAGCAGGTAAATATGAGCGAAATCTGGAAATCCATCATCTTTTCCTGAATGGATTTAATTAATTTTGATGCCTGAAACCCAAAACATTGATGCAGACTTGTTAAAGACCACAAAAGATGGAGATGTTGATCTCTGTTCATCATACTGATCTTTAACACCACAGGGCTTCCAGTTGCACTGACGTGTGCTGTCAAGAAACATGCTGGACAGGTCACATGACCTACCTCAGCTTCCCTTTTCTCCTCATTCATCGACTGTTGCCTCCGGAGACCAGAGAAAGCATCTGGAAAGTTCCTGTTGAGATCGATGCCGTTGTGATTGAACCTGAAAGAGATAGACATAAACTGGTCATCAGCTAAACACGGGTAATACAGAACCTTCAGGCAAGTCAAACAAGACTTAAGCTGCTGATGCTGATTTGTTCCTGTTCTCTTATGTTTCATGGTTCATACCCAGACACGTTAGAGCTGGTGTTTCACCATGGACCAGAGGTGCAGATAAAGATGAGAAAGGTGGATAATAGTGCTCTGGTATGAGTCTGTGATGTCATAGTCCCCTACAAAGTCAGTTTTTCTACTGAACCCGTCCCAAGCCCAGACAAATGTGGAGAGTTGCATCAGGAAGGGCATTCGACATATAGCCTATGCCAAATCAATATATGCTGTGGAAACTACTTAAAAGGTAAAAGTATAAAGACATTGCTTTGCTAATTTTCTCTGCAACACTATTTGATTATGTACACTAAAGTGAGGCCATAATTTTAAATCAGTTCGTCTCTGGCCACTGCAGTTAGAAATGAATCACTGATATCACAACAGTACATTGGTGGGAGCAGTTGAGATAAAACATTATTTTCTTTTCAAAAATGGGAAGTGGAGTGAGAAGTGAGCCACTATTTAAATCTGAAATTGAGCACACATAAAAGGTATCACTTGCAATACTTTTTTTTTTTTTAGTTACAAATTATGGTTGTATTCATTTTAAAGAATATACAGCATTTAGAAAAAAATTAAAAACTGCTTTATTAGACTTTAAATTAAAATTTTGCAAAGATTTCAGAAAAGGTTTGGAGAGAAGCAACTTTAAAAACACCTTGTAAGTACAATATAGCGAGCATAAGTCTGCTCAGCAGCTACCAAGACTCCCGTGAGCAAGGCATAGATGCGGGAAATCACTTCCCACGATCCCTGTGACCGTGTCCAGGAAGTGAGGGCGACTTAAAACAGCAGATGCTGAGATCAAATGTCACAGAAGATTGCTCAGCTGCATGAAGAACAGCAAATAGATGTTAATGGCTTAACTCTGAACTAAATCAGAAGCTGAATATTCAATAATATTTCTAAATGAGAAAAAAAAGGCTTTAAAAATGTCTGTTGGTTTATGTTAGTAACGTTTTTTATGACTCATTCGCCTTATTCATCTTCTGAAACTGTTAAATATTTATACACGTACTTTATTTTTATATTCTGTTTACATAAATTGAGTTTTTAGACCTCTAAATCCAGAGACTTTGTAATGTGTTCTAAAAAAAAAAAAAAAAGGTTTACCATTTATGTCACTGTTTACATTATAGATACGCTTACTTCATCAAAGAGATCCTGGCTTCTGTTGTCATGCACAGAGCAAGGGTCATCGACTTTGATCACATGACCTGATGACATCACAGATCACTAAGTGCGCTGCAGATTGCCTGGCTGCATTTATAACCACATTAAGACCAAGTCTTAATGACCTCATTTCCCCGGAGGTTTGGATAATGTTGGGACTATTTTGTCTCTTCATCAACCTGAACATCATCAGGAACAGGAAATAAATCATATGCCAGTGTGACATCATTCTTCTGGCTGACAAAAAAAGTTTTAGATCTCTATCTTTAATACATCCTTGTACCAGGACCGATGGGAATTACATCCAACATCTTCCAGGTTCAGCTGCTTCAGTGTGCCGTTTCCTTATAAGGTGTGGAAGAAGATGATGTTAAATACATCACACACAGTCGGTTTGATCCAAATCGAAACCCTGCGGTGTAATGTCACTGAAGTGAGTGCCCGTAATGAGGCCCTGTAGACACATTTTCACCTTCACACTGGGGTGAATACAAAGACTGAGCAGTCTCTGATAAACAGTGAAGAAGAAGTCAAAACACACATAATTGGATACTTAAAGGCTTTAACTTTATCTGCAATGTGTGTGTGATACACATCTGGAGTGTCTTTGCTTGGCTTCCTGCTAATCACAGTATTTTGGGCGGTGGAGTGGCACATAGTTTAGCTTTTCCACAACAAACGTGCCGACAGTGTGTGTACGTGTGAGTGGTTGGTTGAATGCCCACGGTGTATCAACCCAGCAACGCATTGACTGCTGTTTGACCCTGAACGCGCTGAAACAGGTACGCCGGCGTTCCCTGGACACCACAAGTGAGATGTAAGAATTTAATGTACGTATGTATGTGTATACTACACACACACACACACACACACACACACACACACACACACACACACACACACACACACACACACACACACAC
>JAOWBL010003957.1:0-11676 GCA_028564865.1 Zenarchopterus dispar | reverse complement strand
GGACATATCCTGATCAAAAATAACTCCAAGATTCCTCACAGTGTCACTAGAGGCCAAAGTAATGCCGTCCAGGTTAAGTAACTGGTTAGAAAGACTGTTTCTGAGGTTTTAGGGCCAAATACAATGACCTCAGTTTTGTCTGAATTTAAAAGTAAAAGATTGTTTGCCATCCAGGTCTTTATGTCTTCAAGTCAAGCCTGTAATTTAACTAATTGATTTGGGTCATCTGGCTTCATGGATAAATATAGCTGGGTATCATATGCATAGCAGTGAAAACGTACTCTTTGTTTTATAATAACACAGCCTAAGGGAAGCATGTATAATGTAAAGAGTATTGGTCCCAACACAGAACCCTGTGGAACTCCATGAGTAACTTTTAAGTATTAGGAAGACTCCTCATTTACATACACCAATAGGAATCTGTTGGATAAATAAGAATCAAACCAGCGTAGTGCATTCACTTTAATACCAACGGAGTATTCTAGCCTCTGTAGCAAGATGTCATGGTCGACTGTATCGAAAGCTGCACTGAGGTCAAGGAGAACAAGCACAGAGGCAAGTTCACTATCAGAAGCCATAAGAAGATCATTAGTAACCTTCACTAGTGTGGTTTCTGTGCTATGATGAACTCTAAATCCAGACCAGAACTCTTCAAATAAATAATTTCTTTGCAAGTGAACACACAGTAGTTCAGCAACGACTCTTTCAAGAATTTTTCAAATGAAAGAAAGGCTGGAAATTGGTCTGTAATTAGTTAAGACAGCTGGGTCTAGTGATGGCTTTTTAAGTAGTGGTTTAATTACAGCCACTTTAAAAGCCTGTGGCACGTAGCCTATTAATAAGGATATATTTATAATGTTCAAAACTGAATTGTTAATCAATGGCAAGACATCTTTGAAAAGTACTGTAGGGATCGGATCTAATAGGCGTGTCGATGATTTGGAGGAAGTAATTAGTGACATTAGTTCAGGGAGATCAAGTGGAGAGAAGCTGTCCAAACCAGCATTGGTAGTTGAAGCTGTCATATATAATGGCACATTCAAGGGTAATCTAGAAATAATTTTTTCCCTAATGGACAAAATTTTATTTGTAAAGAAATTCATGAAGCCATCGCTCCTAAGACTTATGGGAATACATGGCTCAACAGAGGTCTGACTCTTTGTCAGCCTGGCTACAGTGCTGAAAAGAAACCTGGGGTTATTTCTATTCTCTTCTATCAAAAATGAATAGTAAGATGTCCTAGCTTTATGGAGGGTTTTTTTTTTATAGATTAACAGACTATTTTTCCAGGCCAGATGAAGGTATTCTAAGTTAGTGGAATGCCATTTCCTCTCCAGTTTATGTGTTACCTGTTTTTAAAACGCGTGTTTTAGAATTAAACCAGGGAGTCAAACCTCTCTGATTCTTTACTTTCTTTCTCAGAGGAGCTACAGTATCCAGAATTGTACGTAGTGATGTTGTAAGACTGTCAACAAGACAGTCAATTTCATCACAAGTAAAGTTTAGGTCACAGTCCTGCGTTGCGTTGGCACATGGCACTGAAGTAAATAAAAGAGAACGTAAAATAATTTCTTTAAATTTAGTTACAGCACTGTCTGATAAACATCTACTATAGTGAATTTTTTTCCCTGATGTTCTGTGGTTCATTATTGTAAATTCAAATGTTATTAAGAAATGGTCAGACAGAAGGGGATTTTCAGGAAATACTATTAAATGTTCAGTTTCTATGCAATATGTCAGGACCAGATAAAGAGTGTGATTGAAATGATGAGTTGGTTCATTCACAATATATGAGAAACCAATTGAGTCTAATAATGAATGAAATGCAGTGTTCAAGACTGTCATTTTCAACATCTACATGAATGTTGAAATCACCTACTATAATTATTTTGTCTGAACTGAGTACTAAATTGGATAAAAAGTCAGAGAATTCATATAGAAACTCTGAATAAGCAATAGGTGGACCATAGACAACAACAAATAAAACTTGCTTTTGAGTTTTCCTATCAGGGTGATCAAGGCTAAGAGTAAGACTTTCAAATGAATGATAACTCTGTCTAGGAATTTGGTTGATCAGTAAACTAGAGTTAAAGATTGCTGCCACTCCTCCTCGGCCTGTGCTTTGAGGATTCTGACAATTAGTATGACTCGGAGTGGTTTATTCATTTAAACTGATGTATTCTTCCTGCTGTAACCAGGTTTCTGTCAGACAAAACAAATCAATGCATTGATCAATAATTAAATCATTTACTAACAGGGACTTAGAAAAAAGGAGTTGATCATGAAAATTCCCAAAGAAAGAATAATGTGACCATTCCATCTTTACCAAAGACCATTAAATGTGGGCTATTGAATGTTAGGTCTCTCTTTTCTGAGTTTTGGAAGATTTCTTTTAGGAGGTCTGGGACCAGACACAGCCTCTGTAGGGATGAGGTTTTAGGAGGGTGACAGGAGGAGAGAAACTGCAGAGAGGCGTGTAAGACTGCAACTCTGCTTCCTGGCCCCAACTCTGGACAGTCATGCTTTTGGGTGTTTAATAAAATCATCCAGATTTATAGAAATGAGAGCTGCTCCATTCAAAGTGGGATGGATGCCATCTCTCTTAATAAAACCAGGTTTTCCCCAAAAAGTTTGCCAATTATCTAAGAAGCCCACACCGTTTTCTGGACACCATCTAGACAGCCAGCGGTTTAAGGACAACATGCGGCTAAATATGTCATCACTGGTTGAATATTGGAGGGGACCAGAGAAAACTACAGAGTCCAACATTGTTTCAGCAAATTCACACACCGAGGCAATATTAATTTTGGTGACCTCCAACTGACGTAAGCAGGTGTCATTACTGCCAACGTGATTTATAACTTCACCATATTTATGCTTACCCTTAGTCAGCAGTTTCAAATTAGCATGAATGTCACCTGCTCTGGCCCCCAGGATGCATCAGACTATGGTTGCTGGTGCCGCTAACTTCACATTCCTCAAAATAGAGTTTCTGATCTCCAGAATTTGTTCCTCAGTGGGTGTGTCACTGAGCAGGGAAAATCGATTGGAAGTGTGAATGGGCTGGAGGTGTACCGAGGGCTTCTGCTACTGGCTATGTCTCCTCCTCACAGTCATCCAGCCAGCCTGGTTTCCCAGCTGCTTGGGATCTGCTGGGGGTCAGCTAACTTGGCCCACACCATCTACAAAGTCCTGGCTAGCTACTGGGAGAGTTTCAAGGGTGTGGAGCCACATCTCCAATTGTGTGACTCAGAAGATTTTAGTCCTGGTGCTTCAGATCCAAGTGCAGCCTTTGATACAGTATGCAATTCTTATAAATAGACTTAGGTACCTTGTTGGCCTCTCTGGCACTGCTCTTAACTGGTTCAGATCCTACCTCACAGATAGAAGGTTTCTGGTAAGTATGGATACATGCTCCTCGGGGATCCATAAAATCAAATGTGGTCTGATCCAAGGCTCAATTTTAGGCTCAATTCTTTTGAATTTATATTTGCTTCCACTTGGGGATGTCATTAGGAGACATAATAATTTTCACAGCTATACTGATGACACACATACATCACCAAGTCTCCTGAAGACACACAGCCAATTGATGATCTTTTTAATTGTATTTTAGATATTAAATCATGGATGGGAGAAAACGTCCTGGTTATCTATCCCAAGGCCAAGAGAGAGAAACATTTGTCAAAATTACATGCACTATCTTTAAAGACATCTGATCAAGTAAAGAACTTGAGCGTCATTCTTGACTCTGAGCTTAGTTTTATTCCACATGTTAAGAATGTGGTTAAAACAGGCTTTTATCATCTGAAGAATATAGCCAGAGTCTGTCCGTTTTTCTCTTGGGCCAACACAGAGGTGCTGATGCGTGTTTTTATCTCTAGTCACATTGATTACTGTAATGCCTTGCTTTCTGGTCTCCCAACAAAACCATTTCACAATTCTGAAGAAGCTCATCAGCTTCTTCAGAACTCAGTCGCTCATGTGTTGACGAGGACCAGAAAGCAGGCCCACATTACCCCCATTTTAAAATCACTGCATTGACTCCCCGTGTCTTTCAGGATCAATTTTAGGATACTTCTTCTGGTTTATAAAAGTCTTAGGACTTGTGCCGTCTTATCTCACCGAGTTGCTTTCATCTTATGAACCCTCACGGACGCTGAGATCCTCCGGCAGTGGCCTTCTTAAAATTCCCATTGTTAATACCAGAACCCATAGTGAGGCTGCCTTCTAAGACTACAGCCCACGTTTATGGAACAGCCTCCTGATGCAGACTGCTCCCTGTGATAGAATGATAATGTGCCCTCTCTGGTTCTTCTGTGCCCAGTAATGTTTTATTGAGTTTTTTTTTTTTTTTACGCAAATACTGTGCCAGCACACTCTTACACCAATGAAGAGCGCCTAAGCATTAAATGTGATTCATGAACAATAGCTAAATGACTCATAAAACAGCCACAGTATTGTCCTGCTACTGTTTACAATTGTATATATTGTAGATTTTTTTCTTCTCTTAAACGTATTCTGAGTATTTCGTTTTAGTTTGATTTATTTTGCTTATTCACATGTATTTATTTTTATTCTATTTCTTATTTTACATTATTCCTTTTTCTATCTGCACTGTTGCATCAGAGCTGTCATGGACCAGTACTCGTGTATATGTCTAACCCTTCTCTTCCTGAAGTAGGAGTGGCTGGGGGCGGGACAATCCCTGGGAACATGGGGCTCCACATTGGCAGCTCATACACACTAAGTGACTGGCTTTTTAAACTACCCTCCATGGACTCCCAGTGTGGGATTATTTTCTTTGATTGCCTCACCCGTGTGTCCAGGGATCTCCTGCCTTCCGGCTTTTGATTCAGCTTGTGCCGGTCTTTGTGTCAGTGAGTTTTGTATGTTAGTGATAGATGCCGTCCATTTGGACCTTTTTTCCCACATTGGTGTTGATCTTTAGTTTAACCTTTTTGTAGTTACCATTCCAAAGAAAGTTTCAGTTGCTACTTTGCCTTTTTGTGGACATACTTCTGTGAATAAATCTTTTTTTTTTTTTTTAAAGTACTCTGCAACTGGGTTCTGAACTCTTATTGACATGTAACAAAAGCAATTGCCTAGTCTGTAAACTTGTTTACTGGCAATGGCAATAAAGTGATTCTGATTATATGTTAATATTATTTTAACCTTTGATTGTATTATATAACTGATAGTGATCAGGGTCAGTGGGGAGGGGTGGGTGGGACTGATTTTGTTTTTACTGGTAAAGCGCATTGTGCTACTTTTTATTGTATGAAAAGTGCTACATAAATAAGGTTTGATTTGATTTGATGAGTCTTGAAGATCACTGATTGCAACACTTATATCCTGTAACAGCTGCAATCAAACCACTACACAAACACAGAGCTCACGTACTGCATTTGGAGAAATATGATTTATGAAGATGAATATGGTAGTCACACAAATTTTGACAAGTGCCACATTTTATCTAGAAAGTGTATTTTATGGAAGCCTGATAGATCAGACCCACATCTTGAAAATGATCCATAGGGCCTCCTAATCCAGCGGGTGACACCAACAGTTGGAGATCAAATTGTCACTCAGTGAGTTCATTATGAGTACACTCTGTTCAGACCAGTATTGTGTCTGTGCAGTTTTAATTTAGATGTCTTAACCAGCTGCAAACACGTTGTTTCGAAAACATCATGTTATTTTGTCTGAAGATCAGCTCTGTTTAGTAAAACTGTTGTACTAACGACTTTGTGTCACTCCTGCATTGAAAGTTTAAATATATGTCTGACTCTTTTGCATGCAAAAGATAATTAAAAAATCACTAAGTTGAGCCATACAGCCAAGTCTTTATTTTAGAGTGTTGTCGAAGGATAAACTTTCTTACTTCCTCTTCTTCCAGGGATCATTTGTACCTTAGTGGAAAAGTGATAGACTAATATACTTTTGTGTCAATCTTTGTGGTTTTTTCTACACATGCACAGAGAATATTTACAAACCAGCGTTGGGGCTTCAGTCTCTCTAAAACACGCGTGGAATCGAAACAAAGAAGCCCAGATTTATAGTGAAACAGCCTTTTAACCATCCTTGGTACCGTCTTTGCAGAAGGTGGACACTTTCTCACATGTATCAGTACTTTTCTATATGTGTATCCTGAAAGGCTCTGTCTGTTATAGGCCTGTGATTTATTGAGTGTGGCGCGTTCTATCTAGTGTGCAAGCTGTAGCAGAGAGCAACACAACTCCTTATATGGAAGTCATGCTGGTGATCACACAAGCTACAAGAAGATTAACAGATAACATATCAATAAGCTATCATATCAATAATGTAACCGTGTTATTATATTAATCTATTCTTAAACATATATTGAAGTCAGCTAGTGGTTAAAATATGCTCATACAGATTTTTAGATACTTTTTTTCTGCAACACTCTTAATCCTCAGCTGCAGCCATCTATCCTGTTTATGTCGCAGTTCTGTCATTTGTATTAACTCCACCCACAGATTCTTGCTGCTATGATAGACTGATTTGATTGGCTCCCCATGACTCTTGGGCATAGTTAATGAGCTTCCATGGATGGGAGGTAGATGTGCAAAGCAAATTTAAATTTAAATTTGCTAGTGGTACATTTAGATTTCTAGGCTAATTTTATGAAATTTGGTATGTAAAAGTCAGAGAGTAGATTTGTAGTAAAAGTTAGTGTTTTTATTTTGCCTTCATGTACATTATATGCAGTAACCTTACACTTTCTGGTATTTCCTTTCCACAGACATGCTGCAGATGTAAAGCCAGGAGAAGATGCACTAAGAAGTTCACAATACAGAAGTTCCCCAAGATCTTAGTGTTGCGTATCCTTTCCTCCAGACTCCAGCATGTGATTAAGATGCATTTTATCAGATTTCAGGAATGACCCTGTAGCAGGCAATATGATGATGTTGGTCCATGTCATAGTTACTTTGACAGTATCAGTGTTTTCTGAGTAATGATTACAGACAACTCTGACACACATTCAGGAGAATGTTATATGCCAAGAACCAAGCAGAGGTTAAAAGCTGTATTAAGCTGGTAATTCACTATAATTAATGGCCCAAAGAAAGCAGTTTCATTTGAAGATGTTAGTGTATTTAGGCCATGATCCTTAACTCTCCTCCATATCCAGATCTGAAACGCTTCTCTGAGGCAAGAAGAAGCAGCAAACTGTCCACATTTGTTAACTTTCCCATGAAGGATCTTGAACTGTGGGAGTTTGCCTCTAAAAACAAGAGTAAATATGACCCTTTCCTACAGGATAGTTCAGCTGCCAGTGGCCACATAAAGAGACGTTCTGGAGTTAAATCAATCTTGGGTCTATCACTAGATGGTCAAGAGTCTAAACTTTCAGTAGGAACCAAAATGCCATGAGTTTAAAGCGGGTTTGAGTTAAACCTGAATATATGTTTGTAGCATAATAGCTATTAACATTAGCCAAGAGGGCAAACAGCCCATGTAAGAATAAGTTTCTATTTTAAGCATCAGACAAGACTCAAATGTAATTCATGTGATAGTGTGTATGTGGTCTCTACAGATGAACGAAGGTCATTCCAACTTTATAAGTGGACAAAAAATGTATTTAAAAAAATGACCATTTGTACTTACTGGACATTCCTTTTTGGTCACATTCAAGAGACAACTGAATGTTGGGTATAGTACTGTGAATAGATGCAAAATAAGAGGGAGAGGTCATGGCCACTTTTCCAGGGTTGATTTGACTTTGAAACGTCTCTTAAATGTGTTCGAAGTACAGGAAGTTTGTTTCTATCTTAATTGACATGTTTGACACTGTAATATAAAAACTAAAGACTCTGCCTGATGTAAAAGTTCATTAGGTTTCCAGCTTATCAAAGATGCACTAGTGCAAAGTAAAGGCAAAAGAAAAAAAAGACTTTTAACTTTAAAAAAGTAGCCAAGTCCTGTGTCTGTTTCAGTCAGTCATGTCAGGACCTAACTATTTCGCTGACCTCAATCGTCAGTAAAGCTAAACCACTGACCTGTCTACTACATCCTACCTCAATTCAACTGCTCAAAATGTTTTCTCCCTTATTGGTACATCATTATTAAATCAGATCAACCTGTCCCTGAAACCAGGATATGTGTCGCATATCCTGGTTTTTAAATTAATCAGGTTTGTAAGATTGCATTTTTTCATCTCCGTAATATCTCAAATATTAGGAGCATCCTCTCCCACAGTGATGCTGAAAAACTATTCACATATTTGTAACTTCTAGGCTAGATTACCATAATGTATTATTAGCAGGATGCTCAAGTAATTCTCTGATTGAATCAAATAAAATTGAAATCTGTTACTTGTGTATAAAGTCCTAAAAGACCAAACTCCCGGTCATCTACAAGACAAGTGTTCCTGATAGAGTTCTCCACTCTCAGACTGCAGGTTTACTTGTAGTTCCTAGAATATCCAAATGTAGACTTTGGAGGATGGGTCTTTTGCTATCAGGAAACATTACATTATATGACAGTAGTTTCTTGGGTTGTTCTGCTACATTTTTTATTTTGTAGATGTTTGCAGGGGAGAGCTTCCGGAGCTACATGCTGACCTGCAGTCCCACCCTGTGACCACTTTAGTACCTGGTGTCTACACCTGTTTGTATAGTTGTCTCTCTATTACACAAACTAACTATGTATCAGTCATAATATAAATGTACTTAGAACTCTTAGCTCTCCAGATAACATATAATGGATCATAGCTACTAATTATTTTGTCTGATGTAAAATTGACAATATCATTACATCATTATTATATCAGATCATGTAATAATGATGTAATGATGTAATGTCTCTCCTCTCTCTATTCTTCATCCTCTCTGGCCTATCTCCCTCCTCTTTTCTTCCTCTATGCGGCTGGTCTTCAGCAGAACTTTCCCCATCAGGATCCAGGTCCTGATCAAGGTTTCTTCCCTCCTAAAGGAAAGTTTTTCTTGCCACTGTTTGGCTTAAAGGTTTTTCTCTTGTTATGGGAGTTTTTACCTGCCATTGTTTCTTAGTAATTGCTTGGGGCTCATGTTCTGGATTTCTGGAAAGCACCTAGAGAAACAATTTGTTTTGTAATAGACACTATATAAATAAAATAAAATTTTATTGAAAAAAGTTAACTTGACCAAATTCTGTTTTGTCTCTCTTGCCTCACAGCAAATGCCATCTACAGCCTGTATGCAGTGTCCAATCATTCCGGCACTACCATGGGCGGTCACTACACAGCCTACTGTCGCAATCCAAACTCGGGGGAATGGTACACATTTAATGACTCCAGGTGGGTTTAAAAAACAGACACAGTCAGACATTGGAGGTTGACCATGTAGTCTACATCATGTGCACCCATCCAACAAAGGCATGGATAACTGTCAAACCTTAAACGGCATTCTACTGACATCATATAGTTATCAAAATATTAATTGCATACTTTTTTGTGGCACTAAATTGCTGCCTGCATTTCCTTATGTTAATGAACATTTATGTTTGTATGTTATGTATTTATGTTTGCCCCAACTGTTGAGGCACCAGCAACTGAACCACAGACATATAAATGATATACACCATTGTTCTGTCTAATGTACTTCAGTTTTTAGTGTTGTGAAATGCAGTGTTATAAGATTATTCACAGTCCTCTGTTGTCATCTACTGGCGAATGTTGATAGTGTTTGCATTTAAGGAAACCAATGATGATGTCATATTCAGCGAACATTTTTCTGTGTAGGAAAGCTATTCTATTTGAGAAACGAGTCCTGCTTAATGGTTCTAAAGTTGCTTGTCTTTTTCGTCTGGAGTTTCAAGATTGCTTTTGAAGGCATTGTCTGTATGTTTACATTTCATAAGATGTTTACGAGACTGAATGTTAAGTAATATTCTGTATACGCTTTCTGAGCCTTTATGAGCACTCTGTTAAGTTGTATTCTGAACGGATTGTATTTTTTCTTAGTTTTACCCTACTTCAATGACCATAAAGATTGAACTTGGACCTGTCATCTGTGTGGTTTGTTGGAGATGAGTTAACTAGCTGTTGATCCCAGCAAGATGTTGGGACGGAACAGTACAACCATCATGCTTCAAACATTAAAAGACCTAAGTCTTTTATGGTAGTTTGCACTGTACCTTCCTGTTAAGGCCATATTTACAGTATATCAGATCTAATTCTGCCTATCCACATCTTCTTTCTTGTCAGAGTAACACCAATGTCTTCCAGCCAAGTGCACAGCAGTGATGCCTATGTGTTGTTCTACGAGCTGGCTTCTTCCTCACGGATGTGAAGCCTCCTTCGTAATGGTGGGCCTCAGCACTACACTGACCAACAACCAGTGATTGGACTGGTGGAGAATTACACTGTCATCTGAGCCTGGCCTGTCTTGGATTTTAACTTTGACGTATCTCACTCACAAACACACATAACGTGCTTCCCGAACAGATCTGCGACCAGCTGTGGAGAGTGTTATGGATGTCACAGGAACCTGATCAACCAGCTCTAGCTTCCATTATGTCTCTACACCTGTACCATGCTAATCCATGCTGGAGGTGTGTGTGTGGGTGTGTGGCAGACACAGGGCTATACACTCACCGGCCACTTTATTAGGTACACCTGTCCAACTGCTTGTTAATGCAAATTTCAAATCAGCCAATCACATGGCAGCAACTCAATGCATTTAGGCATGTAGACATGGTCAAGACGATCTGCTGCAGTTCAAACCAAGCATCAGAATTGGAAGAAAGGTGATTTAAGTGACTTTGAATGTGGCATGGTTGTTGGTGCCAGACGGGCTGGTCTGAGTATTTCAGAAACTGCTGATCTACCAGGATTTTCACGCACAACCACCTCTAGGGCTTACAGAGAATGGTCTGAAAAAGAGAAAATATCCAGTGAGCAGCAGTTCTGTGAGCACAAATGCCTTGTTGATGCCAGAGGTCAGAGGAGAATGGCCAGACTAGTTCAAGCTGATAGAAAGGCAACAGTAACTCAAATAACCACTCGTTACAACCAAGGTATGCAGAAGAGCATCTCTGAACGCACAACATGTCAAACCTTGAGGCGGATGGGCTAAAGCAGCAGAAGACCACACTGGGTGCCACTCCTGTCAGCTAAGAACAGGAAACTGAGGCTACAATTCGCACAGGCTTACCAAAATTGGACAATAGAAGATTGTAAAAACGTTGCCTGGTCTGATGAGTCTCGATTTCTGCTGCGACATTGGTATGGTAGGGTCAGAATTTGGTGTGAACAACATGAAAGAACGGACCCGCCCTGCCTTGTATCAATGATTCAGGCTGCTGCTGGTGGTGTAATGGTGTGGGGAATATTTTCCTGGCACACTTTGGGCCCATTAGTACCAACTGAGAATCATGTCAACGCCACAGCCTACCAGAGTATTGTTGCTGTCCATCCCTTTATGACCACAGTGTAAGCATCTTCTGATGGCTACTTCCAGCAGGATAACGCGCCATGTCATAAAGCGCGAATCATCTCAGAGTGGTTTCTTGAACATCACAATGAGCTAGTCCATACTGTTTGTCTGCTTTGAGTTGATTTTGGCTGTAAGAGGCCCAGAAGTCGAATGGTCGCGTCACACTGAGTCTCGCGAGAGGGGCACTGAGAGAGAGGGAAAATTTGAATATGCTGGAAGACGCTAACTAGAGAAA
>JAOWBL010003955.1:0-11678 GCA_028564865.1 Zenarchopterus dispar | reverse complement strand
TGAAGGTCTGGACAGCATAATGAATGTTGGCTGCTAAAACATGGCTGCCCAACTTATTCAGATGAACACCATCAGCCCTGTAAAAAGAAGACTGGTTCCAGAACAGGTTAAAATTCTCAATAAAACCAAATTTCTTGACCATGCAGGCTGACTGGAGCCAGGTGTTGAGGCCCACGAGCTTGCTGAAATGCCACACTCCACAATTCAGTGAAGGGAGACGTCCAGACATAAAAACAGATAAACCACTGTGAATCAAAAAAGTTAAAAGGTTCCTGAAAACCCTTTTTGGTTTGCTCAGATTGTCCACGAGAGGTGTCCCATAAGTAAAATCAGTCTCTTGATCGAGGATGGAAATGAGCACAGCAGCCCCGGAAGTTTCTCCCGGATTACCGGGACTGTGGCACCTGGAAATCAGTGGGTGGCGGAGTTTTTGTTTTTTTTTTTTAAAAAAAAGCACATTTCTAATGACCAAGTCTCCAACTATAGTTGTAGTCGGGGCAAACAGGGGGCGAGGAGATGATGGAGGTGATAGTTTCCCTGCGTGTCTCTGGTCTGAAAGGCCTGGATGCTCTGCCGTGGACAGGGACAAATGTGGTGAGGATGAGCAGCAGGTGGAGAGTGGATCCAGGCCCTCCTCGTCCTGGATCTGGAGTGAACTCCAGAGTGGCGCCACAGCTCTTGACGCACCCCACATGTTTTTGTCATGGTTGCCTGAGGCCACAGGGTGACGGAGGAGATGAGGAAGGAGGCTGAGATTTACTGTAGGGGGAGGGAAATTCTGCAGATTGAGGATGTTGAACTTATTGACCAGTTTCATATTAAGATGTGGTGTCTGAGAGGACCTCCGCTGTCTGTGAACATGGGCACCAACCACAGTCCTATGTTGGTTCCAGCACCTGGAAATCAATGTGAAATCCAGAGGAAGCAGAATAATTCTTTGTATGGATGAAGAAAAGTTTTAGGATGGGTGACCAGGCTGCACACTTCAAGAAACAAAACCCAACTGGTTATTCTCATGTTTCTATGTCTGACAAGTTTGGTAAACTTCCAGCAAGGGCCACAATTGAAGGCTTTTAGTGGGTTGCTATCACTGGGAAACTGCTTAGAACTTGATGAGCTTCACATGGGACTATGTTTATTCTGTTTCTTTCTTCTTCTTCACCTATGTCTGAACTCTTGCAGTGAGTGTGTATCCATCTCTCCATCCATTGTAGGTATGTAGGTGAGTATCTATGTATGTTCGGGCCTCCAGCAGATCAGCTGCTCTGAAGTGCACTCTGAGTGTTTTGCTTATTTTTCAATCATCGTTCATTTCAGTTCTGGCAGTGTTTTAAAAAACATCCTTGTGTCCATCTTTTCGGAGTAAACCTTCACCTTCAAGTGTTTTCAACAAGGGTTTCTGCAGCTAATAAATGATGGAAATGTCTACATTTTAGGGGTTGCTGTGTGTGGAGGCTGAGCCAGGTGGGGAGATGAAGATGCATGTTTCCTGGTGGAGATTCCACCGAGGTTCTCTTTATGAGCTGCAAAGGGAACAGAGGCTTCTGGGGAGTCATCCGTCAGAAGGAGTGGATGTTTTAGACGAGGCCTCTGCAGTGGTCCAGGTCTTCAAAAGTTAGGAGTATTACTAACATACAGAGAAATCTTTGCTTCTGACTCCAATTTTAAATCTTTGCTATTTTAGGTGTTTGGCCTTCCGTCAGCTCCCCGCACGTGCGTCACAGATGCTTGTATCTCCTGCCGCCAGTAGCGTGCAGTTTTCTGAGGTTGTGGTGAGCTGTGACCTCAGTTTCCCTGGGGTGTAAGGACCAGAATATCGCTGCTTCATATTGATATCGGCTCTTCTATTTTGAGAGGTTCCAGCAGCCGAACATGACAGGCCTTGTGCTTTTGTTTGGCCCCGTCTATATTCGGCAGCACTTTGTCAGCATCGCAGTGACAGCTCGCAGCATGGCAGCCATCCTCGTCGTCAGCTGGTTTCTCTGCGTGAGAACATGACAGCTACGACTTCAAGCAGAAACAAAAACAAGTGAAGCAACAGAATGGACTTAGGTCTGACTGTTCATATGTTGAAGGATGTGTTCTCTGCAGAGAAACGAAAACAAAGAGGATGCAGTTGTACTGCTCAGTCTTAAAGCTTAGCTCAGTAATAATTAAGCTGCAAATCCAGTCAACTTTACTCCTGACTGAAATATTGACAGGCAATCTTTCACCCACTGAAGGTTTATAGATGTTTCCTGATGGTCACGTAACCTTTCCTTTGCAAGTAGTGGACTAATGTGAGATCTGTTACACAAAATAATCTTTCTTATTAGCACCAGCAGTTTGCTTTCTTTTCTTGGATGCCACAAAAGTCATGTAATTCCTGAGAGATTCGGCTTCACATCAACACGATTGTGTCACTTCCACTCTGTGGATTTGATAAGCTCATGTTCATGCTGAAGATCTGCCATTCTAGGACAGATCTGCTCACTGAAATCCACTGGGCTCACTGCTCTGAGACTGGTTTTCCAGTATCTTATGGTCCACTCTCTTGTTGAAAGTTTCCATTCGAAAAAATTATTTCCTGCCAGCTTTTGTCCAGGAACAGGGTGTTAAGGTGTTTGCTGATATCATGTCACAGAGAAAGAAAAAACTGACTAAAAGTGTCCAGATGTGAAATTGTCCATGGAGTGCTGGACCAGGGATCTTTATGAGTATGAACTTGCTATTAGTAAGTTATCTTCATCAAGTGAGGATCTTCAGCTCTCTTTGGAGTGGTTTGCAGCAGTTTGATTATCCTGTATTGAACTTCAGCCATGTGACTGTCAAAGTCACACCGGAATGAGCCTTATTCTGGAGGTGTTTGGGGCATGTCCAACAGGGTGGAGGACATAAGACAGACCCAGGTCCTGAAATCATCTGCCATGGCTCCCAGCTCCTGCAGCTGGTCTGCACTGGAGAAGCTGCTGATGAACATTTGCACCTGGAGCTCCCATGTCAAATACTGTTTGGATGGTGAAATCCAAACTGACCGCTAACTGCCACTATTACTTGGCACTCAGTTTGCACATATCTGCTGTTGACCAAGTCTTGTCCTCAGACTCTTTCAGACCAGCCCACAACCAGTCTATGAATGAAATCAACAATGCAACAAAACATTCCCTTAAAAATACGAATGATTGTGGAGCCAGCGCACTGTCCAGTCGAAAGGGTACGGTTTAATTATTCGTTTATGTATTGGTTTATTGGATTTTACCACTACATGTGATTGTAGATATTAAACCAATCAGCATAACTACTACAAATAATGCCATCATCACAGCTGCTGGCAATCACTGACCAAAGATCCTCCTGCAGGATTTTATACATCCCTCAGAGTCTTTGTTGACTTTTGAACAAACCTCTGGTCCTCTGACTTCAGTGACAGTCATAAGACACAGACATCTGGGGGCCGACAGCTGTGGTGTCAAACACTGATGTCAGCTGACTCAACTGAAGCTCACCAGGTAGTTCAATTTCAGCTCGCTTTCCTCCTTCAGCGAAACAGAACGCGGACTGGCTTCAGGGCTCTGGTAAACAGCATCTGCTGTTGACTGTGAGGTTTATTCACATCAGTGACTGATCCTTAAAGCTCACATGGGGCATTTTTCTCTCAGACTGACAGTTATGTCAAGTGTTGTGAGGTTTTTATTTAATCTGACGGCTGTTTATTGGGAGGCAAAAAGAAGTTGCATGCAGCAGAAACTTTATCCAAACCAGCCTGCAGCCATACTGCATAGTTGTCTGTCAGAATTTAATTTGGATTTGTGAGTTGATAGAGAAAGTGTGTGCAGGAGGTGAAGCCAGATCTTTCTCTCTCTCTCTCTCTCTCTCTCTCTCTCTCTCTCTCTCTCTCTCGCTCTGTATGTGTGTGTGTGAGACAGGTCTGGCTGGAAAACCCATCTCCTGCTCCCATAAATGGCGTCCAAGGCGAGGCTCTGGTTTGGGATATGTCTGATTTTTATGGACTGGAAAGTGGGACACTTGAAGATGAATATAGTTTCTTTCTGTTAGACAGCAGTCTGGATGGAAAATCCAGCTGGAGTTGGATTGTCGGTGTTTAGAAGGAATCTGATTGCTGAAAGTGAGAGGAGGCAAACTTCCTTCACTCCAAATACAAATTCATTAAACTTGCAGAAAAACCACGTTATTGAAGCCGTATCATAACATTTCATAACATAGACTGTAGAAAGTAAAATTCTCTGTGATGTCACCACAGCTTTCTGATGAAGGTTTTGGAGACCCAGCTCTGCTCATCACCATCTTGGCAGCAGCTACCTCTACCCAAGTTCTGGTTTGTTCAAAAATGGGCAAATGGGTGGTGGGAACATGCCTGGTAGCTGGCTGGAACACATCCACCACCTGCGACACCACAAGCTAGCTATTTTAGGTGAGGCTACCCTCTGCGAAGTTAATCATGATTTCATATCACTGTACCAGAGTTGCCAAGTTTCAACCAAGCATGAGGTTATACCGAATGAGATCAGAGATATTGGGGGCGGGGTTATGGCACCGGCTGCCTTGCCCATCCACAATTATTTAAGGAGTTTTATAAAAACACAACTTAACAGAATGAATATTCAGACAAGGTGAGTGTTGTTTTTATTGATTCTGCTCTCATCACTGCTGTCAGTCAGATAAGATGTAGCAGATCAGGGTTACACTTCATAAGTGCACTATGTGGGCTATAGTAATTGTCACTACACATTTGGACACAGGTATAAAAGGGTTAGTGGAGTATTAGTAAGGAGGAGGTGATGTCAGATCATGTATAAACTAGAACCTTTAAAAAACATCACTGTGGCATTTCAGAGGACAGAAAACTTTCAAAACTCTACTTTGTCATTTGTTGATTCCATTTGTCACTTGGTGAGTTTCCGTTACAACTAGAACTGTGCAAAATCTAAATATCACCAAAAAAAAAAAAAAAAAAACCTGTAATGGAAACACCTAGAAGCTGTCAAATATTGCAAAAATCTTTTTATGCTTTCATGAGGTGGTTTTTCAGACATGACGAAAATCCAGTTTTACGCAAAAGTCTAATGGAAGCTTTTTTTTCAGATTTGCACATCTCCAACATCACTAGGTGTGATGTAGGTTGTCATGTGACCAGACCATATGACTATTTGAATGATCATCCGTTATCTATGCTTCTGTTGACTTTTTTGTGGCAATCGCAATAATTTGTCCAAAACTAAAGATGTTTCCATCTATCTTCCTTAATGTTAAGGACCATTTCTCAATTCCCAAGAATGCAAGTCCAGACTTGCAACAACCACCAGCTCAGTGGATATCTCGCATTTATTCTGATGGCAACTGAAACACTGTATCTGATGTTGCTTAGCTTGTGACGTCTGTTCAACTGTTGGACTCAGGGGCCTAACACTCCATGCTCCACCTTGCTCTAGACCCTTTGTGTCCAGAGCTGTGAGCCATCTCCCTGTCTACAAGCGTTTCTGGGTGGACCCAGAAATAGAATTGTCGCACCAACAAGAAAAACTGCAATGTATGGGCTAGCCAGTACTGGAGAGAGGATGCTCTCACTCTGAGCAGTGGAGGAACTGCAGGTCTGGATCCAGACCCTATTGGTCAGTAGAGGAACTACAACTTTTAGCTGGCTATTGTTTCACGAATGTTTGCATTAAAATCTTTGTTAGTTTTGCTCTACAACATCTTTTTCTTCCAGACAACATGGTCTTCAAAGATGTGGAGAAACTGGGTCAGTGATGATCCACCTTAATGATTGTAATTAATCTGTGGAGTGTGGAGTGGTTCAGTTTTCTTGGAAAGTAGTTTTGTCCTTGGACTGTGGTCAGTAGCGCTCTTAAAGAGTGGAACATTCCAGATCTGGGTCCAGAGGACACATCACACGTGTTGATGGACAAGCATTTCTACTTGCTGCTCCTTTGCACCTGAACAACCACGCTGAAGCTTCTCCTGCCTGTTGGTGGTCTCCTCACCACATGTTTTACCTCATCAGATTTCACGTGTCATCTCTCTTCTAGGAGACGTTTGCTGCACCTGTTCAACCGTGACATATTTTTTTATTTTTACTCTCTAAAACGTCATATTAATACTTCCTTAAACAGTTGAAATGGCCTTGCAAATGCTCGCTGACAGCGTGATGATGGAGGCGAGCGTGGATTTATACCCTGTCAGCAGCTGTCACCGAGAGCGCTCTCCCTTAGTCTTTCTCTTTTGCTGGCTTCAGTTTGGCTTTGATCGTAGCATTAATTAATACCCAGGGATTTTAGTCTGACTTCCAGTGGGCTGCTTGGGTTTCAGCAGCGGTGAACAACTTGTTTAGCTCCTGTGGAGGCACTCTCCATCTCTCTGCTGCACTGTTTAGCTTCTGACCACACTATGGTGTTTGGAGAGGGCTCTGAAAATGTGGTCAGAAGTCTCTCTCTGCTTTTCCTCGTGGTGTTATTCCTTCACTCTGAGGCCACTTAAATACCATTTCATCATTTGTTTGTTCAGTTTTGTGGCTTGGCAGCTTGCTTTAACTCTTTGCGCAGGTGGATTTCTTCAGGGTGCTGGAACACAGTGTGACTCAACAATTCTCTGGATGTTCTTCAGATCCGGAATGGCCTAGTTATCTAGCACATCACCTGGTTTTGGAAGCTTTGGTTGTTGCCATGTTAACAGTGACTGACTCCACCCAAGCCACAGCTTCCAGTTCCCAGAACACGTCCACTTTACCTTAGTTACTGTAATACGAACAATGAGCTCACTTGTATCTTACGTTGTGGGCAAGACCCTGAAATCCACTTTTCCTCTGACGTATTCATTGGCTCGGGATTGCCTTATAGAAAAAAAACTTAGATGAAGCAGAAGCATCTGAGTGTGGATCTCTGTGGGTGAAGAGCTGCTGTGTGAGTGATACGGTTTGAGGCGTTGAGCATGTTCAGTGGTCAGCAAGACTTGAAAAGTCCTGTATGAATGCTGTCCATTTGTCGTTTACAATTTGTGATCCATTCTGTCCATCTGTCCTCTGAAACACTGAAACAGGGAAAAGCATCTGAAACAGGGACCGGTAGAGCAGAAACCAGGAGGGCTCACTCCATCTGGAGCTTCAGTCAAAGCTCTGACTGCTGAGTCTCCTTTGCCCCAAAACCTTGCAAACCAAGTCAGAAACAACATCTGAAATGACTGCTGAAGATCCAACAGAGCTCAACCAGAGTTGTTGTGACCTTTCACCTTTTAGGTCAACTCAGAGGCGGTTATGGCAGTCTTCTGAGACAACTAACAACACAACAAGCCATAATATCTGTAAAATAAGAATTATGATGCTTTTCCCCAGAAGTTCACTGAAAACATTAAATATCTGAACAAATACTGCAATGTAGCATTGGCTAAAAAAAAAACAAAAAACAAAAAACCCCCCAAGTAGTCCCTAATTTATTCATTTTCTTTACTTTTTCCAAGGGTCTAAACAACCTCTGCTTGAAATCATTTAGTTTTTAATAGGTTACCGTGTACATGGGACCAGAAAATTGATTAACTAAATGACCATGTACCTTAACCTTAACACTAAATCAGAAAGTGTTTAGTGCAACAGCTGCTGCTCTAAGAGCACTGCTGATATATTTCCCCCTTGGCATTGTGTTAACACACCTGAACCTGCTTTTCTAGAGGTCCACACACTTGCTGATGATCAGTTCATCAATGATGATGATCAGATCATCAATAATGATGATCAGATCATCAATGCAGAATCATCAGTGATGATGATCAGCAGCACAGAACTGAAATTTACTGTCTTAAATCCCACAGAAGCAGTAAGGGGGTACTTAGTATTGCTCTTATTATTATTATTATTATTATTATTATTATTATGGCTTCATATTTGTCAAATATGACAAGGTTGTATTTAAATCTCAGTATAATCAGATTACTTTAATCTTTGATCAGTAAAAACAAAATAAAAGTAGCAACTTTCATCATATGTCTGTAGTTTGTGATGAATGTTGTTCTTAATCCCTCTGAGGAAAAGATTGGTTAAATTAGGAGCTTCAGTCATACGAGTCTAAAACACGTGTTAATGCGTATTAACAGATATTTAGTTTTGGATTAGACACGTGTCAGATTAGACAGTTACACAGGGTCGGATCTTCCAACTTCTAATGGTAACTTTACCATCAAGTAATCCTGAAATGAATCAACATGAACTTACATGTTTTATCTGGTACTTCTGCAAGGAATTAGAGTTCATTTTTCATAATGTCAGCCGGTGTTAGAAAACGTTGCGGCGCAGTGCTGCATGAAAAGCAGGTAATCCTTTATGTCAGTGATGTAGAGAAACTGTAAATCTCAGTCTATGTGACACGGCGTAACGGAGGTGTGTCTTTAGGACTTTGACATGGCTGGTTGCTTTCACAGTCAGGGGCTGATTTAAGAGTTCTCCCTGTTTTTTTGTTCTGGTGCTGCTCATTGACATTCGGGTCCGCTGCCCAAGATAAGAGGCCCTGGGCTCCTCCTGTCAGCAGGAATTCACTCCCAGTGCCTCTGCTCAGACAGATCATATGAATGATCTGGCGCTATGGGAAGAAGGGAAATTTGCTGGTTATGTAACGGAGCAGGTTATCTGTCTGCTTCTGCAGTGTGGGAGAAGGTGTGGCTCCGCTGGACAGGCTGTTCCTGTGTTGAGCTGACATCACACCGAGTCCTCGTGGCGGTCTCACTGGTTTATAAGCCATCCTGAGTTTCCCGGGACACATCACTGACCTTTCTTTTCTTACTGGCATTCCTGAGCTATGGATTTCTAGTAGGTGGCCATTTCCCCACTGCTCCCCCTGACCTGTGTTATCATCTTTTTGTTTAAACCCCAACTCACTGCCTCGAAGCTGAAGTTTTCCTGTGTGTGTAAAAACATAATAAAAATCACCTGATTAAAGTGAGTCTTAGTAATACGCAAACAGAACCTCAGAAGAACAACAGCTAATTCTTACTGCTGTGCCATTACTTATTAAACAAACGAACAAACAAGCAAAAATCATGTGCCTCACTGCTTCTACTGGATTTAAGAGGGTAAGCTCCAACCAGGTCCTGCACATCATCATTGATGAACTGATCATCAGCAGGTGGCTAGACATACAGAAAAGCAGATGTTTTGTCAGTTTGCTGGTCTAGAAGACATCAGCAATTGCCTTTGAGAAGCAAACCTTGCTGCACATCAATCTGGAAAAGATTACAAAGCTATTTGGAAACATTCTGCAGGGAGAAAGATTGTTGACAAGTGAAAAATATTCAAGACAGCTGCCAATCTTCTCAGGAGTAAATATCCAAGCAAATATACCCCAAGATCAGACAATTCAATGTTCAAAAATACCCAAGAGCTCCATCTCAGCACCTACAGGGCTCACTGATCATGTTAGATGTTAAAGTCCAAGACATCACGATCACAAAAAGACTAAACCAGGACAGTTTGTTTGGAAGAGTTTTCAGGAGAAAACCTCTTCTGTCTAAAAAGAACATGGACGCATGAGTGACAAAACTGCATCTGAACAAATGAGCAGACTTTTGGACCAGTTTCCTATGGACAGATAAGACCAAACTGGAGATGTTTGGTCTTCATGTCCAGAACCATGTTTGGAGAAAACCAAACACAACATTTCAGCAGAAACACCTCAGACCTACTGTCAAGCACATTGGTGAAGGGATGATGGTTTAGACCTGGACACCTGTTTGTCATTAAGTGGACCATGAACTTCACTATAGACCCGAGTCTTCTAGAGACAAATGTGAGGACATCTGTCTGACAGACAAAGATTGGTTGAAACTGGGTTATGTGAAGGAAACATCTACTGAAAGTCACTGCTGCTGAAGGAAACATCTACTGAGAGTCACTGCTGCTGAAGGTAGATCTATGTGCTGTTTGTTTGGGTTCAAGTTGTTTTTCACCTCAGGTTGTATGACACACAACCATCAGATGATATTTATGATGTCTTAGGTATTACAGTTTTATTGCCTTTCTTCTGGCATGTCTAGATTATGGATTTCTTCTTTTGCTGAGTAATAGAAGTTGGTCATATCTTGCTGACTTGTGTAATCATCTCGAAGGAATATCTTTGGTCATATACATTTCTAAAAGTCGGGAAAGATGAACCAACGTTCCTCTGTGTTCATTAGTTTTCAATTGGCATCAGAGACAGCAGCGACACTGAAATCCTCCCTCTGCAGGATCTGAAAACTAATCCAACTCATTATTGTCCATGCTTACGATAAAGTTAGATGGAGGCGAGTGTTGCGTGCTTCAACACCTTGGGGATGTTGATAAATGATAAACACGTGTTTTAAATAAGTTCAGTGGCAGGATGAAGTCACTGGTTGACCTTCTGGTCTGGCCACATCCCTGGTGTCTGTTTTCACCCCTCACCTGAGACGTGGATTCATTCTCAGCCATCAGCTTCTGGCTCCACAGACATACTTGTGCAGTGACATCTCGTCTCTCGAGATCTAGCTGAAGGGTTATTAGAGCCCAAGTGGACATGCCTGCCTGTGTTGACCTTAAATGGAAACTGAAGAAAATCATGCTGCGGTCAAGCACAAACAGAGCTGTCCATCAGCTTGGACACTCGGAGTTGGATTTTGTTTGGTCACTCATTGATTTGCTGCGAAATATTCAAGGCCTCAGACCCAACAGTGAGTGACAGGAACTGGCCTTTGGCTCACAGTGATAGTTTTGGAGGCTGAAAGTACACAGTTTATACTCATTTGTTCCTTATAACACTACAGTGTTTGTAATTTATATCTGAGAAATGCTTTTATTTCCTGATACAACCAAGTAAGAAATGGAAGTACTTTCATGACCCATTTTTCTTGGATTTTGATGGAGAAATAACCGACATTTGTACAGTGTTGTTTGATTGGTGCAGTACCTGTGCTGCTAAACAGGGTTTAGAAAAAGTTTGGAGGATATTAAAATACTAATTAAATCATAAGGGTCACATGGTTGCAGGATTGCTGGGTCAAATGGTCACAGGTTCAAAGGATCGTGGGATCATGGTCAAAGGGTTGCAGGATCACGGGATCACAGTGTCACAGAGTCACAGGGTCTTAGGGT
Source organism: Zenarchopterus dispar (assembly GCA_028564865.1). Taxonomy (NCBI): domain Eukaryota; kingdom Metazoa; phylum Chordata; class Actinopteri; order Beloniformes; family Zenarchopteridae; genus Zenarchopterus; species Zenarchopterus dispar. Next base: position 592 of record JAOWBL010003955.1, on the reverse strand, counting down.
TTTAGGGTTACATGGTCACAGGATCACAGGTTTACATGATCCCAGTGTTATAGAGTCACAGGATCACAGGATCAGAGTCACAGTGTTGATTTGATTGACTGTGCTCAGTAAATGTGTTGATGTAGACTCAATTATCCAGGTCATGGTGATCAGTGACACTTGAATCAAGGCAACTGGACTTTGTTTTTTTGTTTTTTTTTTTGCTCTTGAAGATGTTTCTCTTGACACCCAAAAGCGTCTTCAGTTTAAGCTGACTAGTGTGGAGTTTGAAGTATAGAAGCGGTTGAAGTCAGATGCAGATAATTCTCCCATCACTGATGTAGGTCATTGGTTTTGTCCACCGTCAGTAGTTTACCTGATTTTGCTCTAGAGTTGTTCTGAGACCATGTCATTTTTATAAACAAAATCCCAATTCTTCTTTGTTGCTCTGAATGTCAACACAGGAAGTTATGCAACTTCCTGTAACAAGTATCCAGGTAGGGAAGCAGTGGAGGGAGACTTGTTGGACTGAGCTACTATTTATATATATATATATATATATATATATATATATATATATATATATATATATATATATATATATATATATATA
>JAOWBL010003954.1:0-11678 GCA_028564865.1 Zenarchopterus dispar | reverse complement strand
TGACAGATGTCAGCTGTGTCAGGCCTGAGAAATCTATACTAAATAAAGTCATTCTCAAGAGGCTTTTGGAATAAAAATTTTTTTTCCTTTCCTCCGATCTGGGGAGGTCACTTCTATACTTGGAGAAATCCTGAAATGGGTGTAAAAAAAATTTTATTTTTATTTTTTTTCCGCCCTTGGAATGGAGAACTTTGTCTGAAGAACTCGAGAACCAAGGAATAAAAAAAGTCTGGCCTAAACTATAAAAAACTTTTTGTAGCAACCTCAACAAATTTGAACAAGTAATTTTAAATTGCTGTGTGCCACCTGAACATGATTTATTTTGTGTCATTTTTTTCCCCTATTTCTGTCAGTCTGCAGCCTCGCAGACCACCAGCAATTATCAACAGTATAATGCTGTTTTGTGGAGTTACTTAAATGCTTTGTGTTTTTAACAAAGCTCATGGAAATGACATCTGCTTTCATCAGTGTTCAATAATAATAATAATAATAATAATAATAATAATAATCTTCATGTTCGTGGCAATTTTGTAAACAGGGTTAGAAAATGCACCATCTGAATCAAAATGACAAAAGACAAAAAAGTATTTGCATAAACCTGTGGAGGGGGACAGCAACATTTGGATTGAACATATCAAAATATGAAAAAAAAAAACATTGTAAGTTTTTTTCCATCCATCCATCCATTTTCTAAACCCGTTGTTCCATTTCTGGGTCACGGGGGTCTGCTGGAGCCTATCCCAGCCTGTCCCAGGCGAGAGGCAGGGGTACACCCTGCACAGGTCGCCAGTCCATCGCAGGGCCACATTCAAAGACAAACAACCATTCACACACACACACACACACTCACACCTATGGGCTAAGGTTTTTTTTCATTTTTCAGAAATACCATTTTTAATAACAATTATAGATATCTGAGAGAATTACCTATTCTTAAAAAATCATATTTTCTGAATATCAGTCTCGTGTTTGTATTTTCATCATCAACACTGTACTAAATCATCAACTGTACTAAAATAGGCGCTTCTGTCAACCTTCTATTGGCCTTAGTTACATGATTATAATTTTATAGTAATATAAGCTTATAATTATCTTGTAAACATTTAATGTTTTGTGCTGTTTTAGGTGTTCATGAACCACTCATTTGAAATGCATTTTACTTTGGAGAGTGGTTTTTAACCATGGTCCTCAGAGTCTGCCATCCTGTAGGTTTTAGATCACAGGTACTGAACTCCATTCCTTAAGCAACAGGGTCCAGCAAGTTTTAAATATTTCCTTGTACCTACATGCCTGATTCTAAATAGTGGTCATTAACAGTTTGTTTGCAACGTCTGAGCAATTGTGTCAAAGACACAGTCATTTATATCATGGTGTGAAGAAGCAGGGACCCATCTTAAGTTTAGATCAGGTGTCACCAATCCTGGTCCTCGAGGGCTGCTGTTCTGCAGGTTTTAGATGTTTCCCTGCTCCAACACACCTGATTCTAATTAATGGTCATTAACAGGGTGTCATCAAGGTCTGCACAACTCTGTTAATGTCACAGTCATTTATGTCATGATGTGAAGAAGCAGGGAAACATCTAAAACATGCAGGACAGTAGCTCTCGAGGACCAGGATTGAGCACCCCTGTTTTAGACGGCTCCCTGACTCTTCACACCATGATACAAGTGGCTGTGTCATTAACAGAGTTGTTCAGACTTGGATGACAAGCTGTTGTTCAGGATGACATCTGTAATTAGAGTCAGCTGTGTTGGAATAGAGAACTATCTAAAATCTGAAGGCCTCTGGCCCTCAAGACCAGGCAGGATTGGTGATCCCTGGTTTAGATGGTTCCCTGCCTCTTGGCACTCTGGTAGACATGTCTGTATTATTAAAAAAAGTTGTTTAGACCCTGACAACAACCTGGTGATGAACTTTAATTTGAGTTAGGTGTGTTTAAGCAGAAAAACATGTAAGACCGTGGTGTTTAAGGACCAGAGTCTGACACCTGTGATTTAGAATGGCTTAGAGCAGGGGTGTCCAAAGTCAGTTCTTGAGGGCCGGAGTCCTGCGGGTTTTAGATGTTTCTCTGCTTCTTCACACCGTGACACAAGTGACTGTGTCATTGACAGACTTGTTCAGACCTGGATGACAACCTGTTAACTATCATTAGCTAGAATCAGGTGTGTTGAAGCAGGTAAACATCTAAAACCTGCAGGACTCCAGTCCTCAAGGACTCCTGGCTTAGAAAGAGAATATGTGCTTTTTGAAATGGCATAAGCTTGTCAGATATTCTTTGTCAGCGAAAGTGCTGACACATCTATATGTTTGGAGGACTTGATTTTATTTTAGGCTCAAGACAGCCAGTTTTTCATACTTACTATTTGTATCATAAAGTGACAGAAAACTAATTTTGAAATGATGATAAAACAGCATGACTGGATGATTTCAAGAACAGATTGTGTCCTCTTATTTTCAATTTCCAGATCCAGAGGATTATTCTAGAAAGCAGGTTTTATCATTTAGGTGGCTAAGTAAACTATCCATGAAAAAATAGCCTCTGTATATAACCTGGGTTCTGGGTTATGCTGAATTTGAACCAGCAGCAGGATGGCTTAGTGGTTAATGTTGTTCCCTCGTAGCAAGAAGGTTCCTGGTTCCTGCTCTTTCTGTGTGGAGTTTGTATGTTCTCCCCGTACTTGCGTGGGTTTCCACCCATTGTCCAAAAACATGTATGTTAGGTTGACTGATGATTCTAAATTGCCCCTACGTGTGAGTGTCAGTGTGGATGGTTGTTTGTCTATGTATATGGCCCTGCAATGGTGACCTATCCAGGATGTTCCCCTGCTTCTTGCCTGAAATGGGCAAGGATTGGCTCCAGTAGACCCCATGACCCAGTAGATCAGGGGTCTCAAACTTGGGTTCTTGAGGGCCGCAGTCCTGCAGGTTTTAGATGTTGCCCTGCTTCTTCACAACATGACAAAAATGACTGTTCCACTAACAGACTTGTTCAGATCTTCATGACAACCTGTTAGGATCATTAATTGGAATCAGGTGTGTTGAAGCAGGGAATCATCTAAAATCTGCAGGACAGCGGCCCTCTGGGACTGACTTTGGGTACCCCTGCCTTAGAGGTTATTCCAGAGGGCAGGTTTCATCACTTACCAAGATGGAGCTTTGGTCAATATCATTGAATGGTTTTCTTTTTGGTGATGAACAGAATGATACACATTATCTTACTCTGTGAGAGGTTGATATGATCACAGGCTAATGTGTTCTCTGAGCTTAGTTTTTTTTTCCTCTCTTTTGTGGTAGAACATGACCCATTTTTAAAAATCAAATCTTATCTATATTAAATAGCATTTTTGCAGCCTGATGTTTAAGGTATTTCATGTGAGCAAGTAATATCTGTTCCTCAATGTTTTTTTTCTCTCTTTACCCACCAGAAGTTATTTAGACAGCACTGGGTACACAGAACATGTTGGCAGAGTAACTGGTAACTAGGCAAGGACAATTCCATTGAAATGGGACAAGAATTGAAGGAATGGGATTATTAAGAACAACACTGATGCCTAAAGCACATCATAGCACATTATGTTGATATCCTGAGAGGTTGATGAACAGGAGAATGTGTCACCAGAAATTCCATCCATAAAGGTCCATCCTCAATTGATACTGAGGTCCAGCTTGGTTTAGTTGGCTTGACACTTGACACCTGGACATGTGAGTTTGGAGTTGGGATTGTCCTGCTGATCCCAGAGGATGAACGACCACTCTGTTATTTTATTCTAATATATTTATATTCACTACAATCTCTTTTATGTTGTCAGACAAACGACACTGAAGGAAAAGAGAAGAAGCTGAGAAGGCTTAAAAGAAATTGGGTCCCTCCTCCAAGCAAAGTGATGGAGAACACCAACCACACTGGAGTGATTGCAAAGGTAGTTGACTGAATGTAATTCATAATTTAGCACACTATGGTGCAATAATACACAAAAACTGGCAAAACACCAAAGTGAACTTCAAAGATCTGAAAGAACATTTCAGTCAGATTACTGACTGATTTCAAAACAATCCTGCGGTGCTTAAACTAGTTTCCACTTGAAGTGAGATGATTATCAGGTGAAGCGGTTGAGTTTTGCCCAGAGCATCTGGTTCAAATACAAACTTGTTTTTTGAAGGAGGGAGCCAAACAAAACTCATTCTGGACATGAAACCATGAACACCCTTTCTATTTCAGAAAAAACAGGTTTTGTTTTTTAAGCATGTGTTTTTAAAAGTAAAAACAGGTTTGTTTTGTCTTTTATACAGATCACAATCTGTCATGTAAAACCACTGTGTTGCAGGTTTGGAGAGTTTTCTCTAATAGTGGTATTGAAAGAAATGCTTACACCTAGGACCTAGGTGGTGTTTTCACCATATATCAGTATAAAATTTGATATTTGGAAACACATTTTTGGTTTCTTACAGGAAGTTAGATGTGACTTGAGAATTTCACTTTTAGGTCTGTGCATGTGTGCACTTAAAGCTGGAATCATCATCTTAGTTTAGCAACCACATTGTAACAGATATGCTTGTGATATGGTTACAAAAATATGTTTGGAATGAAGACTATTTTAATAAGTATAATTTGGGGTAAAATAAGCTTGTAGTAAAGTCTATACTGGAGGGCAATGTTTTCTCAAATTCAAATTCTGTTCTGTTTTCAGATTCGCTCTGACAAAGACAAAGAAGAGAAGGTGGAGTACTTCCTCAAAGGAGAAGGAGCCGACAGACCACCCTACAACCTTTTTGTGGTTGATCATACCACCGGACAAGTGCGCGTTACTAACAAGTTGGACCGTGAAACTCGTGAAGTTTACAATGTAAGCCATTCTGTAAATCAGTGTTTCCCAACTCTGGTCCCTGAGAAACAAAGCTGATTCAAATTAACTCAAGGTCTACACAACTGTTTATTTAATAATGACAAAGTCAGTGCCATATACTTTTACTGACTGAAGGTATCTTTCAAATATTCACATGAACATTTTTATAAAATGATTGGTGTGAAACAATAACCTAGATTTCACTTGCCTTGCAAATCTTAATTTTTTTTTTCTTCTGTTTTTTTTAGTCTGATACATGATAGCCACCACTCTATTCAGGCAGTTGTTTTTTGTTTGTTTGTTTTGTTTTGTTTTATTTTTTTCTCTTTGGAAAGGTTGTCTTAATGTCATAAAAACAAAGTCCATTACATTTAATAGCTGCAGGACATGCACATATCACAATCTAGTACTTCTAAGTTTTACCAACACACCCATTTTCAGCAGTAGATGGTTACAAGAAGCCAAAGAAGCTCTTAAAAGATTGGTTTGAGATCACAGATGGAAATACATGATGAGAAATAAATAGAAATGAAATCAACCTCTTTACTGGGATCTTGAGCATGATCAATCACATGAAACTTCACCAGGACAGTGAAGTTTCATGTGATTAAAAACCCTGGAATAAGTTGCTGCTGAACAACAACAGGGCCTTAAGGCAGTGAGATCTAGAGTAGGAAAGTATTATATGCATTTATAACATTTACATAAAATAAATCCGTCTTGAGGTCTTGTTCATGAGTGAGGGAAGAATGGAACGAGAGATCGATAAGTGGGTTGGTGCAGTGTCCACAGTGATGCAAACTCTATAACGCTCTGTTGTTGTAAAGAAGGAGCTGAGCCGAAAGACGAAGCTTTTGATTTACCTTCTGTGTTCCTTCACTCACCAAACATCACAAGCTGTGATAGAAAGTGACAGAAAGAAAAAGATCGCAGATACAAGCAGCAGAAATGAGTTTCCGCCGCTTGGTGTGGTTTTTCGGGCATGTCCCACTGGTAGGAAACCCCAGGGAAAACCCAGGACACTCTCGGCTGGCCTGGGGACATATTGGCATCCCACCAAATGAGATGGACAAAGTGGCTGGGAAGAGGGAAGTCTGGGCTTCCCTGCTTAGGCTACTGCACATGGGATCTGATCTCAGATAAGTGTAGGAAAATGGCCAGATGGATATTTTGTCTTATGTTCCGTTGATAATATTTCTGTGTCTCTCTCTCTTTTTCTTTGTCCTCTCTTTCCTATCTTTCCCTTTGTAGCCATATCACTCAACTTTTCTTCACTTTATACCAACTCAAATAGAAAACTAAATAAATTCAACAGTCCTTTTTTCAGTGCACTTATTACCAAAACTTAAACTGTGGATCCACTTTTATAACTACACCAGCTGGTGACTAAATGAACTTTCAACCTAAAATCAGCGCTGTTCACAAGTTCACATAAATACCCCCGTTGCAGGCCTGAACGACACTCGGGAGCGGTGGGGCTAGAAACAAGGTGGCCCGTTTACTCCAACAAGCCCAGAAACACAGAATTTGAGTACTCGCTCAACTCCGGGTTAATGTCTGTTTCAACTTGCGTCAGCTTCTGATCACACGCCGCAGACCCCGTGAGCCCCCACAAACCCAGCCGAGATGGTCGGGTCAGCCAGCGGAGGGATCCCTCGTTGCCAGAGGAGCTTCTCCAGCTGGTCCTGCTGCGTCTTGCTCCTCTTCTCCCTCAAGTCGCGACATGGACAGTCCACTCTTTCCTTGGGTCGGCTTGTCTCAGCCTCTATTAGTCTTCTGTCCTCTATATTGTAGCGGGTACAACCTTCAAATGTCCACATATAACAGCTTACATCAAACTTTTTACAAGTTTAGACAGCTTTTTTTCATTCTTGGAGCGCCACTCATCCACTCCCCTCTCCCTGCTTCTTCCCTTTCCTTTTTTTCCTCTCCCCCTCAGCCAAGCAAAATCAGAAAAAACTGAACCATTCATTTAATCATCCAACCACTGAAAGACAATTAAGTAATTTTGGTTGCTTCACCTGTGGAGCACGTTTTCACTCAGTACTCTCCAAACAAATGTCGTCAATTTAGAAAATTAGGAACCCTCTTGTGAACAGCTTATTACATATAGGCAGGACAGTCAAATACAATTTTACACATCAGGAAAATTATGCTTAACTCGCTGTCTGTTTACCAAACACTAATGAACAGCTTTTTTAAACAATAAATTTCAGCAGGGCTACACTACTGTTTGGCTTTAAGGTTTTTCTCCCACTAAGGGAGCTTTTTACCCACTATTGTTTATTTAATAATTGCTTGGGGATCATGCTCTGGGTTTCTGGAAAGCACCTAGACACAACTTGCATTGACATCGATGCTATAAACAAAATTCAGTTCATTTCAATTCAACCAGAAAAAATTACATTTTCTGAGAAACATCATGAGTGCCTTTGAATAAAAGTCATGAGCTAATTGTTTTTTCTTTTTTGTTTTGTTTTTTTCTTTGCAGTCACATCTGTCATATCTCTTCTAATCCCTGCAGCTAACAGGTGTTGCTAGATTTCTGAACGGAACCACAGCAGAGGAAGACATTCCCCTGCTTGTCGAAGTCTTGGACCAGAACGATAATGCCCCTTACTTTGAATTGCACTGTGGGAATATTACAGAGTCAAGCAAAAAAGGTAGTGTTCAGTTTAAAACACTTTCTTTAACTATCAGCTTTAAGCCTCAAGTGAAAGAACACAGTATCACACACTATATTTTCACTGGTTTCCAGGAACCCATTTAAACTATCTTGTAAAAAGTCAGTTCAAGATCATCTCCAAGTTGTTTTTATTTCCAAAATGTTCCCCCAATATCTACTTTTAAGAAAACTTCAACCGTTAGCTTTCATAAGATTATAGTTGGAACAACAATGTTTCCAGATGGAAACAGCAGGAGAAAATTCAGTAAAACTTAAGGTGTTGTAATGTGTGCAAATATGACAGTTATGACAGAGTTGATTTTAAAGTTATTCATATTGCAATCATATATGAATGACTGACAACTGTTTGACCATTATTCAAGTTCTGAAGATTTTACTGTGGGAACTGGTTGACTAAACTGTTTCTGAAGATTAACATGCACTTTTCTACTGACTGAAATTGTTCCCTCCTCATTTTCCCACACTGATTAAACTGAGAACTTGCTCCACCATCAACTGTTCCTTGAAATCCTACAGCACAGCACCACCACTTGGTCAGGCCCCAGTCCTGCCACAACATGTTCAGATTAATTTCCATCAAATTAACTCCTTCTTGTAAATCACTTTTTCCTGCCTTTCCACATACTTGGTACTTTCATTTTTGTTTGCCTGATTGATTGTGTGATTTATTGCAGGAACATTTGTTATGCAAATCAAAGGTAAGGATAAAGATAAACCTGGCACAATTAATTCAAAGATTGCATACAAAATCATCAGTCAGGAGCCAGAGGGACACCTTCACATGTTCACTCTCAATGAAAAGACAGGAAAACTGTATGTGAAAGAGCCCACACTGGACAGAGAGGTATTGCTAACTTCACACATGTTTCAACTTTCCAGAGCCCTGAGCTCATTTTCACCTTGAAATTAAAACATTATTGTATATGACTGACATCAGATCTTTTCAGCTAAACTAAAGATTCTTGCTTGTTTGCTCTGACAGAGACATAACTTCTACAAACTGGTCGTAAGGGGAACCGATATGGACGGTGGGAAAGGAGGTCTAATAGGGACAGGAACTGTGGAGATAAAGGTGTTAGATATTAATGACAACATGCCAACTCTGAACAAGACTGAGGTAAAGAATAAGCCTAAACCTTCCTGTAAAAACGCCTACATAAGTAACAGTGTGTGACTCTACATCAGAAACTAGAATGGAGAGAATTGATGTCAGAAAATAATCAAATTTGATGTGCAATTAGAGAAGAGTCACTCAGATTTGAGCTTACAATGTTCTGCTTTCTTTCTGTTCATTGTCTTTATGAATAAGAAACTATTTAATGTTCCTTCCAGAAAAAAAAGAAAATACACAAACTATCTACCAGTTAACTATTTTTTGCTATGGATGTGAGACAAGCCGGGACTGAGCAGGGTTTTCCTAAAGTTTAGTCGAAGTACCAAGGCATCAAACCACCTTAATCATATATAATATATAAAAGGGCAGGACAATTAGCTGTCCAACAGCAATATGGTGACCATGTCATCTCACTTCAGTCCCTTCTATTCCGTCAAATACTAATTCTTCTTTTGTTTTCTGTTTTTCTTTGGCTGGAGGTTACAACTATTTTTCAAACCCCACGTTTTTGGGGAACATTCTCAGATTCTCATGTAATTAACTTTAATTGTGCAACTTGCTGTCTTTACAATAGACAGCTAAAGGAAACCAGGCCTCTACTACACTAGATAAGGCAAATCCAATGTTTCCCAAACATCTAAAACATGCAGGACAGTAGCTTTTGAGAACTGGGGTTGGTGACCTCTGTTTTAGATGTTTTCCAGCTCTAACAGACCTGACTCAAATAAATTGTAATCATCAGCTTCTTAGCAAGGTCTACACAAATCTGTTCATGATATAGTTGTTTGTACCAGGGTGTGGAGAAGCAGAGAAACTTGAGGAGTGGCGTTCAACAACCCTGGTTTAGCAAATCCTTGTCTCAACTCTGGGAGATGTCATTTTGTGTTGCGACATCTGAACTTCAAATGTTGAACAGACATTCGGTATCATTATGTTTTGAAAACATTAGAAAATCTCTGTGGATTTGTCCAGATCTTCTTACACATTGTATGCACAAACCAAAATATTTTCATGACAGGACCATCTCAAAGCTGTCAACATAATTGTAATTGTCGGGGATCAATATGAAGATCCATGATCTATATATTAATTTTAGACATTGTACAATGGGAAGTTTTTGCTACCAGACACTTTTGGAGAAAAAAAAAATCCTCTCTGTATGCACTATGCGGGTTAAAATGAAGGCACCATCTTATGAAAACAACAGGCAACATCTGTTTTCGCTGTTATTTACTCTAACATGCACATTGACCTCATCTCCTCTGAATCTGGTCAGGAAATTATTAAAACTTATCCAGGCAACGTCTAAACAAGTCAAAACATCAAATGTACAACCTCCGGCTTGATACAAAAAACATCAACAGGCCAACATTTTACTTGTTTACTTCTTTGTGAAAAACTATGTAAATGTGTTTTCATTGCAGTTCAGTGGATCAGTGGATGAAAATGTTGCTGATGTGGTTGTGATGAGAATCAAAGCTGAGGACGAAGACCTTGAACCCACAGACAACTGGCTGACTGTCTTTGAGATTGTCAAAGGAAATGAGGACAATCTGTTTTCCATTGAGACAGACAAGAAAACCAATGAGGGAATCCTAAAGCTGATCAAGGTATTCCATTTTTTTTACATGTGAATTCTAATACATTTTTTCTGATTTTATTTGTAATATATTTAGTTGGTCTCTTTAATTGTTTTTACTATTATTATTTCCTCTTTGTTTATTTCATTCTGTATGTCATTCCTCCTGCCTCTGGACCAAATTAGGCAGTGGATTTTGAAGAAGTACAAAATCTCGACCTTGACCTGCTTATTAGGAATGTGGCTCCTGCTATAAATTGGGCTGCTATAGAGATGGATGTGGATGTTCAAGTTGGGGAGGGTGGTGGAGCTGGTGGTGGAGCTGGTGGTGGAGCTGGTGGTGGAGTTGGTGGTGGAGCTGGTGTTGGAGTAGATCTGAATGCAGGTGTAGACCTAGGTGTAAATTTAGGTCTAGATTTAGATGTGAGCCTGGATGCAGGGGTGGATGTGGGACTGGATGCAGGGCTCAAACCTGAAGTCGGACTTGGTCCTGGAGTTGGGGTTAAACCTGGTGTTAAACCTGGTGTTGGGCCTGGTGTTGGACCTGGAGTTGGGCCTGGTGTTGGACCTGGAGTTGGGCCTGGTGCTGGACCTGGTGTTGGACCTGGTGTTGGACCTGGTGTTGGACCTGGAGTTGGACCTGGAGTGGGCGTTGGACTTAAGCCAGGCATCAAACCAGGACCAGGAACCAAGCCGAAGCCAAAAAAACCAAAGAGCTATCCTATTAAGATAGCAGTAAATAATGTTCCAGAAGGTCCAGCATTTGTTCCACACACCAAGAATGTTCCTGTGTCTGAGGACCCAAATGAGTTACCAGAGGATGGCACAATCACTGTGTTTGCAGCTACTGATCCAGACAAAGGAAAACCAGCAGAAGATGTCAGGTAAATTGAGTTCAATTCACTTCAATTAAGCTTTATTTACATAGCACCAAATCACAGCAAATGTCATCTCTAGGCACTTCAACAATACATTTTAACTAATTCCAAATTAGTCTAATCAATACAAAGCCAATAAAACAATAATTATTATTGTGATGCAAAGAAAAGCAACAGATTGCATCAAAACCCTTCTTAGACACAATCCTCTGTCCTGAGCAAGCACACAGGCTCATGTGAAAAGGAAAAACTTCCTTTTAACACAGGGCTCTCAAACTCAGGTCCTCGAAGGCCGCAGTCCTGCAGGTTTTAGATGTTTGCTTGCTTCAGCACACCACGATAAAAATGACTGTTAATGACACAGAGTTGTGCAGTACTTGATTATGATCTTTAATTTGAATCAGGTGTGTTTCTTCAAGCATACATCCAAAATGTCCTTGAGAACTGGAGTTTGAGAGAATCAGACTCAGAAATGATGAGAATCTGTCTCAACCAGTTAGGGCAGGGGTCACCAATCCTGGTCCTTGAGGGCCGGTGTCCTGCAGGTTTTAGATGTCTCCCTGCTCCAACACACCTG
>JAOWBL010003953.1:0-11680 GCA_028564865.1 Zenarchopterus dispar | reverse complement strand
TGTGAGCAGGCCGGGAGCCGCTCGCTTCGCTTCGCTGTTGTTGTTGGACCAGAACCGCTGCAGATGTTGGACCAGAAAAGCCCTTTACACACTTGTTCTCTGCACGTCAACGTCGTTCACTCAAAGACGACTTAGAAATGGCGTCTTTTTGGCCCCAGCGTTAAAAAAATATATCTATATATCGATATATATATATAGATATCTATAGATATCTATATCTATATCTATATCTATAGATATAGATATAGATATCTATATGTATCTATATCTATATCTATATATATATATATATAGATATATATATATATATATATACATATATATATATATATATATATATATATATATATATATATGGCATTTCCATTGAACAGTGTTTGGGACAAGTTATTGCAATATTCCCTACTGCTGTTGCAGACAAAGGCAGTGGATGATCTTTCAAATGATTATTCAAAGGCAAAATGCTTATGTAATGCAGTACAGGATGATGATTGAGTGGCATTATAACATCATATTAATGAGCCCAGTACCAACTGGAAGCTTGATTTTGATGGCTGTGGATTGACTGACTGCCTGTCTTTGGCATTACTGCATTTGATCTAAAATACAAAAAATATATGTTTCCAGTATACTTCAGCGGTAAACTCGGCTATAACAGCTCATGAAAACCTAAAAAGGTTTGACAGTTTTTTGTAATGCCAGGTGTTTCCATTACAGGTTTTGCACAATTCTAGTGGTAATAGAAATGTGGCTTCTGAGGGAAACATTGTGCTTTTTCAGAAAAATCCAAAAATATTTTTTTGACATACATCTAGGTTGAATAAATCATTGAAAAGCTCAATACACCTTTTTTACTATTTTGTTCAAGTGTGTTAGCTTTGACCATGGTGTATTAACTGTAAGAAGATTGAACATTTATTGGTCCAAATCCATCAGTAAAGCCAACAATTTCCATAAGGTTGCTTATTTTTTCTATCAATCCATTAACTTCCTCTTATCCAAAGTTGAGTCGCAGAGATTTTTTCTATGACTAAATGTAAATGTTTTATCCACACTTCATCCTCATACTATGATTTTTTTTTTTTTTTTTTTTACCAGTCCCTTGCTTGATAATCCCCAATCTGTAAGGTATTTTTTAAACAACAAATGTTCAGATATAGTCAGAATGTTATGCTGATTCATGGATCTCCTTTGTCATTAGGTCAATTTGTTCTTTCTATTGAACATCGTGCGAGTACTCATCACCAAGCTGAAGGTGACCCATCAAGCCGAGTCGAGTCTCTACATGAAGGCAGTGAGGGCAACCCTCATCCTGGTACCTCTCCTGGGAATTCAATATGTCCTCCTTCCCTACAAGCCAGAAGGACGGGTTTCCTCTGAAATATATGACTACATTATGCACATACTAATGCATTACCAGGTGAGGTGACAGGCAATGGATACTATTAAGGCTTGAATTACATCATATCTTTATTGTGCAACTGTGATTAGCATCATGTTATGTGAATGCATTCAGACATTTATTTTTAGAAGGGTTTGTCATTGTTTCATGTGAGGTTCAGTTATCATTTAGATTTTATATAATCATTTGGAAAACTTTTTTCCATGGCTTTTCTTTCGTCTATTGAAAGAAGCTTAGTTTTTTTTTAATTGAAATCTTTTCTAGGTTTGACTTTATTATTTACTCAGCATTTAGTAAAAACCCAAGAATCTCTTCAACCCATGAGTAGATTCTGTTTATGTTGTAACAGAAAAGAACAGCAGGAAGGAAGGCTTAAATTATCTGGACTGAAAGGCACTGAGATCAGATGTTGACAAGGAGTTATCTGACCACGCTGAGCTGTCTCAGTCTTGGCCGATACAGAAAAATGTGTTGAGCAATGGGCTCAAATAGTTCTTAAAATGCACATCAGAGTTCTTACCTTTCTCTTCTTCGTTACATTTTATATCCGAAAATGTCTTCAAACCAGTGACTAAGCTGTATCATATCACTATTTTTATTCCAGGGACTGCTTGTGGCCACTATCTTCTGCTTTTTCAATGGAGAAGTAAGTCGAGGTCATGTCTTTTTACTTATTTTTATTTTTGGAATGCCTGCACACACATTATTCCTCTGCTCCCTATTGTGATTAGCCATCAACAAGACATAAGCTGTTTCTCAATATGCACACTTCTCTGTACATGTAAAGTGTAAGTCACAGCTTACGTACTATTCCATTTTAAAGTCTACATCTTGTCAAATATGGTTGTATCAATGCGCCGCCCCACTTTCTTCTTACTTAAATTTGGGGTTAATTTATCAAGGTGGACTCTATAAAAACATTTTATTTCAGGGTCCACAGATAAATCAGCTGAAATACAAAAAGCATAAAATCCATTTAAAAAATCTATCATATAACAGTAACTGTTTTAAGTTCAGTCTTTTTTTTTAAATTAATGCTCAGTCTTTATGTTATTTTAGTCAAATTGTAGATGTTTTTGAATAGGTGTCAGCCTGCTACTCAAGCTGCGATGAGGCAAGTAAATAAGTACACTGCTATTCCAGTATAGAAAGACCAAATGACGTGTTGCTCCTCTTCCCTGTCATACTTGCGAAGTTATCAATTAGAGAAGTCCAAACTTGTACTCAGTTAAGAGTTATATTCTCCGCCATCACCATACTAGCGAACATGACACTATATGCTAGGCCAAACTTGTTGTTGCAAACTTCGTGCCATTTATTTGTTTAATGAATTTCACTGACACTGATTTTTTTTCTTAGAGGCAAACATCATAAGAGATCAATCAGGTCAATGAAAAAAAACAACTTTATATTGATAAGAACCAGAAGCATGATAGCTGTTAGCATAGCCCAGCCATAAGACTGGAAAAAAAAAAGAGAAATTTAGCAAGGCTGATTTTATCTGAAAATTCAGCGTTATTTTAGTCAACTAATGATTTGGAAACAGTTCTTTTAATAGCTGAAATGTGGCTCTTCTGTTTAGGTCCAAGGAGTTCTAAGGCGGCACTGGAACCAATATCATATCCAGTTTGGCAGCAGCATAGGAAACCACTCAGACGCCCTGCGCTCAGCCTCCTACACAGCGTCCTCCATCACCGAGGTACAGGGCTGCTACACCATCGACAGCCACACAGAACACATGAATGGCAAGAGCTACCTCGACACGGATAGCTCCATCTTAAGGTCGGACAATCCCTTCGCCTGACCGCGACACCCTCTCAAAACTCCATCCATCCTCCCAGCCTTCCGAAGATCTGCAGCATGTTTGGAGGGAAAGTCAACCTGCTCCCATAATGTCAGAGGAGAAGGATTGCACACTTGGACTCTTACTCTGTCACACCCAAACAGGCCCTTTAGCAGTACTGCAAACTGTTATCGGCACTGCTTCTCCTGCACGCCGTTTTGTCTACAGTTTGCCAACTGAGCTGTTTCACTTCGGACCGTAACACATTCTGATAATCCCTCTAATAGTTGCAATCTTTCTGCCTGACAAAAAAGCTTTTGAATGGACGAATAGTGACTGCTTTTTTTTCTTTTTTTATCCTTTTAGCGTCACATTGTGCACAAGAAGCCTATGAATACACTGTATTTTTTTTTTTGACACTGTTAGTGCCAAAACAAGAAATCTTGCCTTTCTCGTTTACTTTTTCTTTTTTTGCAGGAAAAAAATAAAATCTAGAGTGCATCAGGTGCACCCTACATTACATACAGGTGCATCATAATATATTGAAACTATATTATTTTGCTTATTTTACATGTTAAACTTAATTTATCAAAACATATTTCTAGTTTATTAAATGAAAACAGAATAAATACCGTTTAGTATTTATAGGAGATGACATGCAACACAAAATTGGACATAAATACTGATAGGACTTATTTCCAGCAACACAAACTTTCACAGCATTCTTGTGCATTTCTTAGTTTGATTCTGCATGTGCAGTCCAGGGCTGGACCCGAATATTCTGATATTCAGATATTTGTTCGTTAGGTATACACCTGGTTTTCACTTTTGATATCCCAGTATTTTTTTAAACATTTTCTCAGCATGCAATGAGTTTTATGGATGTAATAAGACAAATAAATAAAATATAAATCATAATTCAGAGCTTTCACTTGCAGGTGGCTATAAATGTCACCTGAAGTGATGCTTCAGTTCATGTCAATTGTTGGGAGGGAAACAGCATGGCTTAGGGTGCTTGACGGCTGATAAACTTAAAGTTTACTTTCAGGTTTTCACATCTGTATAAAGTCAATGTGAACATATCTTGCGTGAGTGCTATGTGTGTTACCAGAAGTCTCCACTTGGGGTCAGACCGCAGACCCAGAGAACACGATCATCATTTGCAACATGGTGACAAGGAGTTATTGTTTTACCTTTGTTGCATTCATGGCAGATAAACTAAAACCAGCGCCATCTGTGACAGTATGTTAGGCCGTTAAATCAATGCCATTATGACCGGAGTTTAATTTTTTTGTTTTGCTGACACGGGAAATTGACAACAACAAACAGCACTTTCCATGACATTTGATGACTTGCTGCCTTTGATTGCTACCCTTGTTCAACACAAGACTACCATACACAGAAAACTACAGCAGAGCTCCTGGACCGGTCAGTGGGGTCACCTGCTGAGCCAACCTACACTAGAACCTCATGCACAATCAAGCCACCGGAATACATGTAGCATCCATGACGCATTCACAAATGCATTGTAAACGATTACTCCAACTGTTAATATCAGAGATGGTGTATATAGAGGCCCAGCACGGGGGTCCGGGTTTAGAGGCTCACAGGCAGGGCCCAACCCTCTCAGAACCCAATCCTCAGCATGGTACAGCTCCAGGTGCATGAATATAATCTCTAGAGGGGTTCAGTGTCTCTGCATTTGAACCCAGGTGTATTTGTTCTAGTCCTCAAAGCTTTCCAGGCCAATGAATAGTATTCGGGCCAGCCTAACTGCAACCACTGCAGGTGATATACAGATGCACATGAACATATCATTTCTAAAGATTATTATGGCAATGCTGATGCTGGATCTTTGTTGTTACTGAAATGTACAAACACGATAGCTGTCGTGTCACTTGGTGGTTTAGTTTTATTATGGAGAAGCCATCAAAAAAACAAACAAACAACAAACCTGCAATTCAATATTCTTTCACTACATTGTATAAGTGGAATTTAAAGAGTTGGATTTGTTGGACAATTAACACATCACATTCCCTTTCACTTCTCACTGCCATTTTTGCTCTCACTCTTACCAAATACATAGACATAACTGAGATGAGTGTTGTGACTGAGAGCAGCACAGTGTTTAAAAATGCAGAATTTTGTGATTTTGTAAAAAAAAAAAAGGAAAAAAAAGTTTTAATTTTAGCAGTGTTCACATGCTTTTGAAACTGTTGTGTAATCTGCACGACGTGCTTGTTCTCCTTAACAGTGCAACTTTCTGTGGAAGTGGACAGTTCACAGGCCTTGTTTCGTTGTCAGGCCTCATTCTCAAGTCAGGTCAAAGCTAATATATCCATCCATCTTCTTCACCCGTTGTTCCATTTCTGGGTCACAGGGAAAGCTAATATAATTAAATTCAATAAAGTCTGTTCTTGAGTTGGTCATATAGTTGTTTACTGCAAAAACAAAATTCCTTTTGGATCATAGTCACCACATTTGGTCAATTCAGCATACTAAAACCTCACACTGGCTTGATTACTTTTGCAGATTGTACATCTTCTCCCCTGTGTTTTGTTAGAGTCAAAAGTATGCTTTAAGGTCAGTATGGAGAATTGATTATTGTATTTTTTTTTAAAAAAGATTAGAAACAAAGAAGATTTAAAGACCTTGGAGAAGTGGTATCAATTAAAGTGCAATAAAAATTGATTCAGTCTTGACGTAGAACAAATGAAGCATGTTTCCTGCAGTAAATGAAGCAAGTTAAAACTTCTGGAACCAAAGAGATATAAACTAAGAAGAGAAAATAACCAAGGAGAGTCTAGCTTCCCACAGCTTAGTACATGAAAGGAAAATAAGGGGTCAGCTTTCATTTTGCTTTCAATAAGGTTTTTAAGACTGTGCTTTTTTTTCTACTGTGGAAGTACAAATCAGTTCATTGCTTCTGCTTTTTTGCTGCAAGCTGCTTTTTTTAAATAAATGTATCAAAGAATGTGCTGGAAATTGGAGAGGTGGCAACCCAGCCCAACTTGAACATTATTTTTGTTTTCACTCTGACTGTGGGGTAAAGATAAGACATAGGCAACAGTGCTGAGTTCAAATGATGCTGCTGCGTTACTGTGTTTCACTTGGTTAGGCTCAACTATCAGAGGATGTACCATGCATCACTTTTTAAACACATTTTCCATAATGCTGGGAACACAAGTCACCATCAGCTGATGTAAATACTTATGTGAATTTAACATCTCTTAGCAGAGACTCTGAACATGTGAGAGTGTGTGTGCATGATTCATACATATGCACACACATACACACACACACACATATACAATATTTATGAGTATGCTATACTCAGAATTGTTCAATAATTACTTCTGTGTTTTAGAATAAGCATGGGCTGTAACTTACCAGGAACTCTCAACATGCTGCTGTACCTGTTTCCCCCTCTCACCTCTGTTTGATTCTGTCACCTAAAAATGCTCAATGCTCAAAAGCATGATGTGGAACAGTTTAAACTGAAAGAAACCATCTTCTAACAAAGAATGTCAATAGCATTTAGACCGATGACTATTTGTTTATCTATGATCACGTTTCAGTACAACTGTGATGACTTACAGTAACTCTGCACAAAGCTAAAAGTGATTTATCTGGAAGAAATGTGTTCATGGTTTTTAAAGCCACAGATACTGTGTGCTATCAGCCAGCAGCATCACTTTTTGTGTCTTTTATGTCAGACCTTTAGGACAGTTTCTCCATTTTTAAACACCCATTCTGTATTTATGGCCGTCACTGTACTGCTCTGATTAAATGATTTATTTACAGAGACAGAATTATGAAGTCTTCAAAAGTCATGTACTGTGTTTGACGCATTAGAAATCATTTTATGAAGTAATTTCATCGAAACTGTGGAAAAGCCAGAAGCTTTTGGCAATTGTAGTAAATCTTGTGTATCATTCACGTTGTGTATTTATGTGTGATTTTTTTTTCCATATGACTCTTCATGGAGTTTGTGAAGTCCCCAGTGACACTTTGGTAAAGTATTGTGAAGTATGACAAAAGCACTGAGGACATTATCCGTAGTGTTTTGTTTATACTGTGCTGTATCTACCTTTGATAGTCTCGACACATTGACTCCACACTGCTGTTTGAATGTAAATGGTTTTCTTTGAAGCTCTGGATGTGAAGAACGTTTTAGACATATTCATTGTATGACTGAATTAGACAATGTTGCTATCTTATATGTATTTGCATACCAATACAGTATAGCACAGCACTTTTCTCTGGACTCAGTATAATTTTTCCTTAACATAATTTTTCTGGGACAAAAAAAAAAAAAAAGAAAAGATCCTAATGTTTATTTTGACTCAGTTGACGACACCCCATGGTACTCCATGTCAACTGTATGTCACTTCTTAATCCTCAATGTTGTAAATCAATTTTTGAATATCAGCTCCTGCAACAAATACCTAAAAAGGTTGGTACATGGTAGGGCTGCACCAATCTGGAAAAAAATGAGAATTACAATTTTTGGCTGAGAATTGAGATTGTGATTCTCCGGCACAATTTGTTTGTCATTTTTTTCCCCTTTTTCTTTCACAAATTGAAACATTTATTTTAATGTCATAGTAACAATTTCACAATTCCAACCCTAATCTGTTAGCCGGAGCAGTGAATATTTATTATAATAATTACATTAATTTGAATGATTTATTAATAATCTCCTGTTCTAATTGAATTTTTGCTTGTATTTACAATTGAAGTGATTATGTCCATGTGACTCTTGATATTAAGGAACTTAATTGTGCAGTGATTTTATTTTTTTATTGTAATATAAAACTCTTAAAAGTGAGACCCCGGGTCTCAGTTGGACTAGCTTTTTAGTGTAAATAAATAAATTCATTATTATTCAATAGTACCAGGCCAATACCATACAAACAAGGGCCGTAGAAGATCAGCCAGGAGAGAGTTTACCTCTGGCTATGACTGCAGCTAGGAATGGCTGCTACATGAGCAAAAGGCTATCTTTAAAGCTCTTTGGAGCGGCTAGAAGCAGCAATGCCTTCTTGCTGAGAAATGAGTGAAAACAATATGTGTGTTCAAATTAGAGTAAATAATAAACAACATTTATTGGCATGGCATCAAAATGTGCTAAATTGGCAACACCGCTGCAGGTCCTGCAGGTTTGCGCCGTCAATTAATCACATGACAAAAAGACACCGTGTCATGGGTTGAGGGAGAAGGTGGTGACAATGCAGTTTGAGAAACTGAGGAAACTAGGAGCATTTTTGTCTTCTTGAAATAAAATGCCAAAGAATCATTGTCCATTTGAAGTGAGATTGCACGGAGGACTAAATCAAGATCGTGATTTTTTGACATTCTTTTGTTCAGCCTTAGTACAGGGACAGTTTAGTGCTACAAAAGAGTCCCTAGTCTGTCAAACTCTTAAGAAAAGTCATTAAAATTGAGGCAGAAAGCAACACCTTCAAAGATTGAAAGGGATTTGCATTAGTCTCATTCTACAATAGATGATATCAAGTGACTCAAGGAGGTGCAGGAATGTCACTACATAAAGATAGATAGATAGATTTGTTATTGTCATTGTATCAATAAACATTGTAGAATGAAATTTAGTGCTCAGGAAGACAAGTATGCTTAAAAAGGTAAAAAATAAAGGGCAAGATCACAAGACAACTGTGAACTCCGATCTCACAGATGGCATTACATTAACAAACATCATTCATTCCATCAATGTATTTATATGCAGACAATTGTTTTAAAAAAAGGGTTGTCAATAGACAATATAACCCCATGAGAAAAGAACTGAACAAAAACAACCTTTGCCAAGCACTACAATACAGAAAAACATTCTGAAATGCAACTTTAAAGTGGCGTCAACGTCTTTAGAAATCTGGGATGCACCATCATACTGTGGAAATGTGTATTGTTGTTGGACAAGTCAGTATTCCAGATCTCTTTTGGGAAAAATGGCAGTTGTGTGCTCTGGATCAAAGACAAACAGGACCATCCAGTTTGTTTTTTTTTTAGCAACAAGACTAAAAGTCAGACTCTGTGATTGTATCAATTACTTTTGGTTAGGGTAATTTTAGACTTCTGAGGGGAAAAAAAAAAGTCATGTCTGGCATGTAGCTGGAGGTCTTTAAGGTGTAGACACTTTTACTTTAGAGTGTTCTGTAACAGGGAGACATAATTTCATTTATATTTATTTAACAAAAGTGGATTTTTTTTACTTGTGTGTCAGTAAGTTTGCCAATGCCTGTAGGTAAGTGTACCTTTTTTCCAAGTAAATAAACATATAATTCCATTCAGGTAAATACAGTGATTTGTCTATCGGGTGGGCCTGCCAACACACCAGATTTTAGGTTAAAATCAAAACTGGCTTACAGATAAACATTTTTAGATTCATCCCATGTTAATGGGATCCTATTAGACATCCCAATAACCAGATTACAATTACCTTGGTTGATCTATGGCTTTGTGTTGGATAGTAGTTTATTAATTTGATACCATGTGTTGGTAGCGGACATGATGCAGAAGAGCACATCATTGCAGCTGAAGAAAAAGAACAAATTACTACAAACCAAGACATTTATAACAACATTAGTTACCACAAACACACTTTGAACATCTCAGAAGAAGCTTGGCTGCATCAAAACCAGAAATGTCAATATCTTTCATTGAAGGCAGGATTCAGTGTGGTTCCTCATTGTACCAGCCTGAAAAGAAGAACTTGCAGTTTTAACAGTCATCAATATGCTGCAATATTTTTTTTTCTTGTCAAGACTGGTGAAAATCTAATCACTGATAACAGAACTTATGTAGGCAACTATGGTTCTGTGAGTACCTGGATGGCTGCCAGTCACACAGGTCACTCGGTTCCTCCTTAATATGAGAAGATCTTGTGAGACTAAACGTCGTCTACCATGCAGTATTTATAGCACAAGAGCAACGGTAGCTAACAGGTCACATACGTGACTTTGTTTACATAAATACTCAACTTCCACAGAGAGCAAGAAGACATATAAACTTTGTTTACTGCCACTGGCAGTCAGGAGGGGACGAAATGGAACATGTATTCCTGGACTAGTTACCGCAACTACCATTCAACATATTTTTGATCTAATGCAGCAGATATCTGTAACTTGCCGCAGCTGAAGAGAAGTAAAACAGTCATCTTCACAGCTTTATCCACTGCTCATCCATATAGACACTGAACACAAACACAGAGTCATAGACATTAAAAATTGCACGCTCGTGAAGGATCCTGGGCCACCAGGGTGAGTTGTTGGCAGGTGATGATGATGACAATAACTACCCTTGTTATTGTTGATAGTACTTGTACCAAGTATAATATCAATAATGATGTTAGGATTAGAATTGCTAAAATGGGCAGTACGGTTCCTGGTTTGACTTCTCCTGGGAGCCGAACCAGGAGTCTTTCTGTGTGGAGTTTGCATGTTCTCCCTGTGCTTGCATGGGTTTTCTGCAGGTACTCTGGTTTCCTCCCACTGTCCAAAAACACATATATGAGGTTGATTGGGAACTCTAAATTGCCCGTAGGTGTGAGTGTGTGCGTGCATGGTTGTTTGTCTGTACTTGTGGGTCTGCGATGGACTGGTGACCTGTTCAGGGTGTACCCACATCTCTCGCCTGCAATGAGCTGGGATAGGCTCCAGCAGACCCCCGTGACCCAGAAATTGGATTCAGTGGGTATAGAAAATGGATGACTGGATGTTAGGATTAATATTATTATTATTAGCTCTAAGGTTGTTGTTGCTGTTCTGTCTCTTTTGTCACCATTATTATTATAAGTACTTTATTTGCAGGTATACGTATACATACTGCTCCTTCTCCGTGTATATATGTAGATGGTCAAGTGTGTGTGTGTGTATATATATATATATATATATATATATATATATATATATATATATATATATATATATATATGTGTGTGTGTGTGTGTGTAACTGGTTGCCTATATGTTTATAATTGAATGTATGTACATATGTGTATGTTTGTATGTATGTGCACACATTCAAAATATGTATAAACTTACACACATCCCCTTCTCTCTCTCTCTCTCTCTCTCACTCAGACACACACACACACACACACACACTCACTCACACACCATTTTCTGTGTGTCCCCTTTTCTTTTATGTCTATTTGTCTATTAGTATCACATCTGTCTCCTACTGTAATACATCTCATGAAGACACATCATACTAACACTACAATGATCACCACACTACATACACTGTACCCATCACTGTCTTGTCTTTTTGTCAGTCTTATACTTTCACATTGGTGGTTTAGTCCTCCTAGGCAGAATTAAGAATACAGATATTATTAAAACATGGGAGATCAGACTGTCAAGGAGGACTGATGAAGGACACACACCCCATATTAATGCATCATATGAAAATATCTGCTGTAAGATTAAAATGCATATATATATATATATATATATATATATATATATATATATATAT
>JAOWBL010003951.1:0-10179 GCA_028564865.1 Zenarchopterus dispar | reverse complement strand
GCTCTAAAGGGATCATTTCAGGGGTAAAAAAAAACAAAACCCTGATACATCTATATTCTGACGCATGGTGCATTTTTAAAAAAATCAGAACATATATCTTTCCAAACACTTGACAAAGCCGCTGGTAGCCACTGTTAGTGTTGTTAATTCAAAACAACTCTGTGTTTGGCATTTAATACTTCAAAAAGCTAGTAGTGGTTAAAAATATATATCTGATGAACTATGTGTCATGAAAAGCTAAGTGTTTATCCCAGTTATGCCTCATAAAGTCAGTGATACACTGGGTGTTTACTTTTTTGATGCAAGTAGGAGCCATGTTGGAGTCTGAAGTTGAGGAATTTTCCAAGTTGGAGTTACAAAAACATCATTCCAGCTGAAAATTCAGACACAGATATTCTGACTTCCAACTATAAAGGAAATCCACAACTGGATTCTCGTCCTCATTATTTCTTGCTACAACTGAATATCACTTTACAGCACTGAAACAAATCATCAATTCTGAAAACCACAAAAGATTATGGAAAAAGGAGAAAACAATAATTGACTGAGAAAGAGACTAAACAACAGCACACTTTCAAAATTGTCATAAAAAGAACTTCATCTCTGTGCCTATTAAGAAACTCTCAAGCTAAAAGTTGCTTAAAGTTCCCATGTTATTTTATTGAAGTGTACTATTTTTTTGTAACAGTATTTTAAGCACTTAGAAATGCTAACTTTCAATAGCAACGTGCTGTATGCCACGACAAAAAAAAAAAAAAAAAAAAAACAATCACAAGAAATAGCTTCCCTCTTTTTTGATGTCAGAGGAAGAGCTGTTGTTTATGGAGCTGCACTCTCACACAGGAAGAAGAAAAAAAGGATTGAATTACAGAAAAAGCCAGAAAACAGAACTGTAAGAAGACCATTTGATTTGCTGATGTTGTTGTGTCTTCACCACAACCAAGTACTGAACCCCGGGAGCTTAAGCGGAACAGTTCCACACCGGAAGCGAACCCTCGCTAAATACCCGCGGTAAGAAGAACCAACTCCTTATATGGGCATCATAAGGTGTGCGTCCATAGGTCACGTGTTCCTGCTTTACGAAATGCCTTTTTCGTCTATTTATCTGTTGTCTGGTTAAAGTTATGATTATTTTTATTTCGCGTTTTAAAAAAACAGAACAAGCAAAGAATTTACTAATCATTTGCCGTTTCTAGTATTTTGTTCCTTGTACTTATAATCTTTGATTAAAAAAAAGTGAAATAACTGTGAACTATATTGTTGAAATTAAATAGGAACCTAAATAAAAAAAACTGATTGTGAAAATTCGAAGTATCAGATTGCCCAAAAAAAGACTCAATATTGCACATTCTAGGCTCCATGCATCTTAATAAATTAATAGGAAAAAAACAGCTTAAATTCTCTGGCTTCTATGGGTGAAACAGCAAAAACATTACCTTGTTTTTATGTTTACAACTACTCAGTAATGAGGCTAGAATATTGAGAACAAACGCACATATTATCACCATCAACAACAACAGCATGTATCAATAATGACACATGGTATGATACTGAGTATTTTTTAATAATTCTCTGACTTCAAACATTAAGATTGTGATCTTAGAGTGTGATCAGTTCTAAAATTCTAAAAACTTTGAAAGCAAAAACACAAAATGTAATTTCCCTTCATGGACTTATAAAATATTACTAAATTAAATTGAATACAAGCCAAATAAAACATCCTCATAAACAACAGTTCTGACTATAGTTCTGAAAATATAAATTTAATCTTATTTAAAATAGATTTTCAAAAAAAAATTATTTTAAATATAATAAAGTTAAATTTCTCCACTTTGTTTGGCCGGAGGAACCACAGATGTGATCATTGCGGTGAGGTTTGACAGTAACAAAACTACTTATCCAAAAATCACTTGTCAGAGTTTAATTACTAATGAACTGTAATGTGTTTGGACCCTTAATGCTCAAAAATAATATGCTATACAGAAATAATTTCAAGGGTTAGGGTTAGGGTTAGGGTTATTTTCTTTCCATTAGATGGTGCTGCAATCAAAGAGAGCGACTGACACAAAGAACACAAGAAACAAAACCAAGAAAGAGACCGAACCTGTTTGTACAGTCAGAAGCAGAGAAGACACAAGAAACGAAACTGGAAAAAAGAAACACAGAGAGACAACAAGACAGAAAAACACAGGACAAGAAAGAAAAGAAGGAAAGGAAAAAAGGAAAAAAGAAAGAAAGAAAGAACTAAAGAAAGAAAGCACAAGGACAACACAAAGAAATTTTAAAAAATCAATAAAGAAAAAATAATTAGGAAAGAAACAAAAATCTAATGTTTAAAACAATTTCCCAGCACTCCAATAGCCCATCTGTACTTAAAACCCTCCAAATACCTCATCATTTTGAAGTAAGCATATTCAACTTTTAGCAGGTCTTCAAAAGATCACAAAACTTCACCTGCGTATCTGTGCAGCCAGCGGGCATGAAGTCGTTTATCTGTGACAACCATTTAGCCAGTTTAGCAGGTGTAAACATGAAATTATTACTGGAAATGCATTGTTTTAAGAAAATACTTTGAGCAAAGCACAAAGAACAGGAAAATACCACTTCCAACCTGAGGGCCCATTCCATTAAGACATCAAATGACACCTTCAGTTTTCATTACTCTACAACCAAAGGTTGTAGAGTAAGTTGAGTTTCAGCGTGACAACAAAAAGGACAATTGTCGGAATGAACAGGATCAAGATGTGCTTTGTGTCTGTTTCTTGCCAGGATAGCCAGTTTCCCTTCACTATGGACCCTAAACCAAAAAACTGCACCCACTTCAGTGCTTTCAGAGAATTTAAAATCCCTCATGGTTGTACAAAGGATATAAACTGCTCGTCCATACCCACATACATCCGTCCACACGTCCACACTGTGAACTACAAACAGTGATGGATATCTGCACAGTGCTTCCGCATTCCAGCTCAGTGAACTATGAAAAGTAAATCTCCATTTCTCCACAACAGACCTCATGACGTCCTTGATAACTATTGAGGCCCTCCTGGGCCTTATCTTGTGAAAACGTACACCTACTGATGATATCAAATGCCTCATCTTTCCACAACCTGTTTCTCTCAAAATAGATTTGATGATGGCAGATGACAAGACACCTGGACAGATCATTTCAATGAAGAAAAGAAGCTCCTTCAAACCCACACACCTGGAGTGAGAGTTGGATCTTTTTCAGCCTTTAAAACTTGCCACCAGGACTAATGTGACTATGTAGATGAGACAGATGCACATCAGCAATCTCATAAAACCTAAAGGCAACAGTTAACCATTGGATTTTTAATAATGACCAAGGTAAAGAGAGAGATGTGTGTCTAATGTCAAGAGGACAATAATACATGCCCACAAAAGAATTACATCAAATTCATCATCACCAGAATTAACCATCCCATGAAGGAAGCGTTTTATGTCTCATTTCACAATAACAAGAGGCCTAATCATAAGAATGTTGTGTTCCTAGCTGCAGTAATCACACAGTGGTCATTGAAATGATTTGGAAATATTGAGACTGTCAACAATTTGAAAGTGATTTAAGGAGCTGCAATAAGCTTTAAAATCGTCGAACACTGGGTGTAGGCTGTTTCAGTTTGGATGTCCAATAAAAACATTTTTTAAAAAAAGCTGCACTAAGGAATGTAAATCATCACATGTAGCTGAAGAACTCAAACCAACCAACTATAGTGATCTGTAGAGATTTGGAGACCTAAAGATCAAGACGTAAAAATCAATATTGCGTTGGTATTGATTTTATTTTCTTTTATTTATTTTTTCTTATAGAAACCCTTATTAGTCCCGCAATAGGAACATTTGTCCTCTGCTTGTAACCCATCACTCGTTACACTAGGAGCAGTGAGCAGCTGCTGCCGCAGGGCCTGGGGAGCAGTTGGGCCTTGCTCAGGGGCCCACAGTGGCTCTCCTCTGATCTCAATAGAAGCACATTTACATGAAACCAATTCTTAATTAAATGATAAATAAACAATCAACCCCTCCCACATATTTGTCCCTTCTAGTCTCTAAACATTATAATTCTTGATATTGATGTCCTTGTTGCTGACAGAGTTGCTTAGGCTTGTTTTTGATCAAATAATAATGACTACATCTGCTGAGTGTAAGTCCATTTTAGATGGGAAACTTTGCATGTTCATATGTATAACACATAGACCACACTTTGATTTAAAAACAGAAGGAGTCTTAAAGCATGTGACATAGACAGAGGCTGGATTGGGATGCACATTTCCAGTTATTAAAATCAACAAAAACAATTGAAACCTTATTCTCAGAGGAACTGCAATACAGGTCCTTTTTAATATTATTAAAGCTCGGAGGGAGGAACAGAGGATGAATCTGCAATACTGCTGACTCTGCATCCGTCTGTTCTGGTGAAGAGAGAGCTGAGCCTAAAGACAATGCTCTCTGTTTACTGCTCAATCTACGGTCCTATTCTCACCTATGGTAATGAACTGTGGAAAGGGACTTAAAGAATGAGAGCCAAATATTATATAAAACATGGTGGAGATAATGTGGAATTGTTTTTGACTGACACAAAGAACACAAGAAACAAAACGAAGAAAGAGACCAAACCTGTTTGTACAGTCAGAAGCAGAGAAGACACAAGAAACGAAACTGGAAAAAAGAAACAGAGAGAGACAACAAAGAACAAAGACACAGGACAAAAAAGAAAAGAATGAAAGGAAAAAAGAAAGAAAGAAAGAACCAATGTGCAGATGTGCAAACATTTAAGGTTGGAACAGAATTATTTTTGGATATTGCTGAAGGACAGGGTGTCCCAGCAGCAGGTAAAACTCTCCATCAGTTTAGACAGTTCAGGAGCTAGCCTTTGCCAGTTATTTTAAAACCCAGGAAATGTAAGATCATCAAAACCTGTGCCATAAATTTTAAAAAAGGATAAGAAATTAAGAAAGAAGTACAAATTGACTTCACTTTGGTATCTGTACCGTAGTTTAGAATAAATGGCAGGAAACAAAAATGACTGCATGTGTGCAGAAAAAAAGACAACAATTTGTAGAATAGTTACTTACTTTTTCTCCTAAAAGGAAATAGTCTGTGGTCTCCTTTCAGTGGCAAAAAAAAAAAAAGAGAGAAAAAAAAAAGAAGCTCACATGATTTAAGCAAGTGAAAGTCTTTACTGTATTCAGTTGAAATCACTGTCAGCTGGTCAAAGTGAAGCAGGAAATCAGCAAAAAAATCAGCCCCAGTTGTCTGGAGATGTGAGAAATGTGGGTGTTAAAGCTGCTGAGGTGAGTGTCATCACCTGCTCTGTTGTACTTGTGTGCAAAACATAAGCGAACCTCCACAAATGATGCTTTCTAAAATTTCTGACCCACATCACAAAACCTTCTGGAGATTCTGTGTTGTGTTGATAATTTGGTGTTTGTTAGGTTTCAACTGTCATCAAGAGTTAAATGCAGGAAACACCCTTACACCACTAGCATGTGTCATTTCATCCAAACAACTGTGAGGAAAGTTTGAGCTTGCTCTAAGGATCACATGGGCTTCACAGGTCAAATGAAATAACAGAAGGATAAATATAAATGAATTCTGACTGCAAACATTTTTAGGAAATTACAAGGATAACACTATGCAGATTTATTTCCTTTAAAGGGTACATGCTAGAGTCTATACTAGAGGTGTTTAGGGACAGATATCATCAGCTCTAGCACCCCAATACCTCAAACAAGTTCTGGGCTATGCTAGTTTGGACTTTAGCAAGAGAGGTACTGTTAATCTACTGTATTTACAGAAGATGCATGTACAAGGGACAAATACTGTGAAGGATATCTCAGCCTGAGCAGGATACTCCAGCACAACAATCCTCCACTGGGATCATTCACAGTAGGAAAGTTTCAACAAGTCAGCTCTATTAACTGCTCCAAACACACACACATGGGCAAATGTGTTGGTACCTTTCCATTAAAGAAAGAAAAAAATCAACTTTGGTCAATGAAATAGCCTAAAACTGACAAAAGTAAAAGTGAATAATAATTTTCTGAAGAAAATCTGACACTAATTTTGAATTACAGTTTAAAAGAATCATTTGTTTCGTGTCTTTGTGTAGCCAAGGGAAGGTGACATGAACAGCACGAGTCCTGCCTCTTGCCCTGGGACATCTAGTAAAAGTTCCTGCTCCCCATAACCTCAAACAGAAACTAAACTGTGAAGTACAATAGATGTATATTTAGTTTAATGGCTGGAGGCACTGCTGATGGAGAAGTATGTCAGAAAAAAAATCTCAGCTTTTGTTGAACCACATTCCTTTCTAATGGTTGTGGCGTTGAATTGTTGTTTCTTATAGACGAACAGTCTCAGACACTGGGAGCCCTGATCCCACCCACCACACAAACACGATGAATTAACAAAACCATTCCCATCTTTTGCTTTACTGTTATTATTTTATTTTGAAACAGAAAACCCAGGCCCAGGTCTGTCTCTGAACCTCAAGGGATGGAGTTACTTCTGGCGTTAAATAGCCAATTCTACAGGTTTGAATTCAAAAATGACTGTAGGAAAATATGAAAAAAAAAACAGCAAAATATGTGGATGTTAGATCTAGAAATTAATAAATAAGCAAATGGTCACAGTCGTTGAACTGTGTAAGGGAGTGGGTGTTACTGTGCTGCTGACATGGAACAACATTCTTTGAATCCTGTCGTCTGACAGGTGTGCATCATCTGCAAGAATATATTCAAACTGTCACATTGTTAATAATCACTATTGTCTTTTTAAAACTCTGCCTTTGCACAAATATTCGTGTTCTGCAGCATTGTATTTTCTTTTCTTTTTCCAGCTCAAACAGGTAGCATTCCCATATTTACAAGAGATTACAAGAATAACACGATGTAGGTCTATTTCTTTTAAAAGAAATGAGTGAAAGTCATTTCAACTTCCTTGTGACTTTTGGGGATATCAAACCTTTAAGTTTACATAACTTTGGCATCAATTACTGATTTCAAGGAACATGTTACATCCGCTGCTTTTTGGGTATCAAAATATGCCAAAAAAAAAAAAAAGAAAGAAAAGAAAACTTCCTGTGACAGACTTTTCACTGTCAGCAGTTTGAGCTTCTGTGTAGCAACAGACAGCTGATGTTAAAGAGCAGGTGGAGGAACGTGGGGAGGAACGTGGGGAGGAACGTGGGGAGGAACAGGCACAAAAATGAGGGTCAGCGTGACAGGCAGGAGGAGCAGGAGAGAAAAGTGAAACAGTTTGATTTTGTTGTGGACGTACAAGTCAAATGACATTTCTCAATTTAATCTTTTGATGAAGATTTCAGGTTTTGCAAGTTTTTTTTTTTTTGCCTGTAAGTATTTGACGCAGACTAGATGCCACTATAAATTCAAGTCTCATTTATTAACAACTGCAGAAGTGCAAAGAAGGGGTCCAGAAAGAGCAGGTACAGTGTAACATTTAAGCTTTTTCATGAGGAGTTTAATCTTGGTCTGTTTGATTATCTCAAGTTGCATTTGGGTACTTTGTTTCTTTGTTTGCTTTTTTTTGTTTTTTGTTTTTTTTGCCTTGTCGGGCTCTTTTGTGGCTTATTTTTGGAAAACTGAGTTGTACTGGCAAGAAAAAAAAAAAAGAACTTCTCAACTTGGTCAATAATTTCTTTAAATCAGACAATAATGTTTTAGTTTTTGAACTTTACTGTTTTTGAACTGTATTTTCTTTCATTTTTGCCACACTTTGTGTTGTAATTATGGTGGTGATGTTTAAGTGAAAGCTGAACAGGGATTGAGTTTAAATGGATTAGCTTCCAGGAAGAAATTTTTTTAACCCCAATGAAAAAAAAACAACAACATACTTTTAGTTGCAACATGATTTTGCTTTAAAGGGGAACAAAACATCTCGTACATATTTTGGTTCAATTGAATTGTCCCTACTAAAACACTAAAGTTTTATGACATTGCAAATCTAGTTTGTTTTTTTTTTCTAATCATCTGTTGTAAGATGCTGACATGCAGGACATGATGTGATTCTACTTCTCAGTTGTCTGAGACTTCTGTTTCCTGCTCACAGGGTAAATCTTCACTGTCTGAAGCCAAACATATGATGGCAGAAAAACCTTTAACAGACTGGAACAGCAGTCTGTGTGACTGCTTTGAGGATGCCAGTACCTGTAAGGCTCAAACTTTTCAGAAAGAAAGAAAAAACCTGACAATCAGCCAAGGTTACTGATCACTCTGCATCTTCACATCTTTTTCAGGCTGCTACGGTTTCTGGTGCTGCCCTTGCCTTGCCTGCACCGTTTCAGGCAAATTTGGGGAGAACTACTGCCTGCCCTTATGCGATGCATTCTCCCCAGCCGTACTAGCCATTTGTGGGGTGCCTTGCTTTGTTCCTCCTGCAGCTTTGTCTCTTAGGTCCTCCATTCGCAACAGATACGGTATCAAGGTATGAGGCCCGAGACACTCCCATGATAATGATTCACAAGTGAAACCGAAAAGGCAAACTGTGATTTATTGTGTTTGCCTGCAGGGTTCCATCTGTGAAGACATCCTTATTTCCTCTTTCTGCGTGATCTGTAACTGGTGTCAGATGCACCGGGAGTTAAAGCATCACAAGAAAATCCCCACTGTCATCACCACTCAGCCTCAAACCATTGTCAACGTGCAGTCTGCTCCTGTGATAACTGTCAATCAAAGCCGACCGGTAACTACATATGTGAAGGAAACACAAGTGGTCATGGCTTGATGCTGACGCTCGTGTCACGGCTTTTGTCCTTGTGTGTATTTTGGTCTCATTGATGTAAAGTTTGAGTTAGATTTTTACTGTATGGTGACATTTGTAGCAACAATGACAATGTTTTGACTTATTTTCTTATGCTTGTAAAAATACAGAAATAAACCCAACATTCAAAGCATGGCGTGAATTTAATTTGACCATACAGTGCATATTAAACAAGATTTATTCAATAAGCTTGGGAGACTTTTTACGATCATAACCCTTTCTAAGTATTTATTAAATATCATTTTCATGGCTAAAATATTTCTTTGTATAAAACTTTGGACAAATCTGTGACATATACTCTTAGCTAAAAGTAATTTATTCAAGTGTGCTACGAGTATACTTATTTTATACTAAAACTGAGGCAGTATACTTTTTTTATATATAATATTTGATATACTTAAGAATAGTATAGTGAGGTATACTTGGTTTATATTGAAAAGTATAAAGAAAAGCCTAAGACTAAGTACATTAATACTACAACTTACACTTATACTTTACACTTTGGTATACTTTTTACTTCTTTCTGCCACAAAGTACAAATACTTAGTTTAACTTGATCCAAGTACAGAGTAAGGTCAAGTCACTGACTCGTGCTTACATTTATTTTAAAAGAAAAAAAAAGTTTTTCACTAGACACATTTACTTTGGGGTATTGCCCCTGTTAGAAACTTGCATGGTCAAGTTTATATAGTGCTGGAGTTTAAAAGTTTACAGTAAATAGTATGCATGCTCAATTGTATTATATTTGTGTACATACAACATGAGTTAACTTTAACAATACTTTTAGAAGTATATTTCAAGTATATAACTAGTATGCTACAAGAATAATGCTAAGCATTATTCATCATTCATCATCAAGCGTCATCTTTATTGGTACAGTTTCTCTCTCTCTTTCTTGGTCTGCATACCATGAGCAAAAAGTAATATACTGAAGTTTATTTTATTAGGTATACCTGAGTTTAGGTATAACAAGCATACTTTGTATGTATACTTTGTACTTATAGTGTACAAGAAAGTATACTAACTTAATATTTCTTCAGACTAAATTGTAACATTTTTAAGTTCATAAAAGTGTACTTTAAGTTTACAAAAGTACGCTTTCAAAAATACAAAAAGTGCACTCATCTATCGAACCAAGTATATACTTCTAGTATATAATTTAGTTTATTGATGTCTGCTTAAAATATCCCACACACACACACTCACTCACACACACCTCACTCACACACCTTTTTTCTGCTTGCCTCCATTTCTTTTGTCCCTCCCGCCCTTTTTTTTCCCTCTCTCTGTCTATCATGTCTGTCTCCATCTCCATATGAAAACACACCACACACAAACACTACAGTGTTCACCACACCACATACACTGCACCCATCA
The DNA here is from genome assembly GCA_028564865.1 of Zenarchopterus dispar. Lineage (NCBI taxonomy): Eukaryota > Metazoa > Chordata > Actinopteri > Beloniformes > Zenarchopteridae > Zenarchopterus > Zenarchopterus dispar. Next base: position 6 of record JAOWBL010003951.1, on the reverse strand, counting down.
CTGTCT
>JAOWBL010003950.1:0-11684 GCA_028564865.1 Zenarchopterus dispar | reverse complement strand
AACCTATTGCAGCATAACTAAGCCCTAACTATAAGCTTTATCGAAAAGGAAAGTTTTAAGTCTAATCTTAAAAGTAGTAGTAGTAGTAGTTTAAAGTGATTATGATCTCATGTACATGCGATCCTAAACAAAACATTAGCTTACATTCCCATTGCAGTTTTGAGTCATAAATTCTGACGTTTCTACTTTTTGAACATCTTAACAAACGCATCTTTCTCCCCTCCCTGTCGGACAGCATGAATTAAAAGCTCCTTTAAACCAAAGAATACAGAATCATTATTAATCTTTGTTTTATTATTAAAAAAATATATTGTATACTATGGTGTTATCAATGATAAGTTTAAGTATTAAATACATTCAATAGTAGAATCATATCTTAAGTCTGCATCTGTAGAAGCGGAACTGATTTTTATTTACGTGCTGTGATGCCTGTAAAAAAAGCCTTACACCACTTACTGTGAAAACACTTGCTTCTTTCTACATTTACCTGTGTCCATTTAACATTAGAAATCACGTGGTCACATGACGTGATTCAAAGATTATTCAGCTGTGTTTGATCCTCTCCAACATCAGATGCAAATATTTTCCTGTCACCACCTAGTCGCTGGTTGTCTGTCTGTTTTTTGGTGCTAAAAAGGTTGTAATCAGTGAGCTTTAGGAGCATTTTCAATGAATTCAGCCTTTCACTGGATCATAAACAATGCTGTGAGAGCGAGCCAAAGCAATAAAGTTTTGGACGGAGCAGCTGAACAGTGAGCTGGCTCTGTTGAGTGGAGGAAAGCTGCAGATATTTTGGAAGTTTGTCAGATGGAGCAGAGTGAATAATTTCACACTGTTTCTTTATTTTTCAAATTCATTATATGTTTAGATTATTATTATTATTATTATTATTATTGAGAACACCATAATGTCCAAGGATTATTCGGATATATTTGTTTGTGTGGGAATGGTTTCTGGTTTACTCCCAGCAGGGTCTTTCTATTTTCATTTAGGTAATAAGACAGTCCAAAACCATGTACGACAGGTTAAATGGTCAGTTTAAATTACCCATAGGAGTGAATGAATGAGTGTGTGTGGTTGTTTATCTATGGTTGGCCCTGTGATGGACTGTTGACCTGTCCAGAGTGTGCCCCTGCCTCTGGGGTTGGCTCCATTGGACCCCCATGACTCATTGGTTTCAGTACAATGTTGTACCAGGTTTTATGGAGCTAAATTTTCAGTGACATGAAATGGAAATGATTAAGGTTCAAACCTGCCTGCCTGCTTAGTTGAAGTCACGTTTGCAAAACTTTCTGAAACTGTGATGCAGTCAAACAGTCAGTGCTCGTGCATTGTCAGGGGAAGTGCATGACCAGGGTGAAAAGAGTGAAGCTGCCAAGTAAATAAACCTATTTCATACTAGAACAATAAGGCAACAAGAGAGAACTCAGACTTCCAGTGCTGCCAAGCTTTAGGACCAGAACATGAAGCATGGACAGTTTGAAATATTACTGACAGGTAAAGGGGGAGGGGGGGGGGACTAAGAGACAGCTCATATCAACCAAATCCATCACACAAACTGCAGCCAAGTTGAGTGTCAGCGTCAAGGGGAATAAAAGCCTTCAGGCTTTCTTTTTTTTTAATCTTAGGAATTTATTCAAATAAGAAGTATTCATGTTATTTAATGATTACAAAGAGCTGGAAGCTCCTGCTACACAGAAAGCCTCCTCAGTGGGCAGCCATCCTCTCACTTTGTCTCAAGTTCATTTAGAGTCACACGTCCACCATCTTCACATTAGCACCGGCAGAACGAGCTGAAACCTGCTCCAGCACAATGACTCTGGTTCTGCTGCAGTCTGTGAACACAAATCCAGCAGTTCTAATCAGTTCCTGAGGGGCTCTTACACCATCACCACGATTGTGCTGCCCCCCAGCTCGGGCCGCAGCAGCGTGAACCTCAGCCCCTTTTTTGTGACACAACCCCAGAGGCTGAGACACATTTAAGTGTATTTTGACAACTTGCTCTTAAATGTGAGGTAATCCGTGGTATCCTTGAAATGCATGTACACACTAGGAAGGAAAGCATTGGAGCTGACCAGGACACTTTCTCTGCTTCCGTACCTGACTCACTTCAGGCCAAAACATCCCAGAGGTGCTAAAGCAAACCAAAACCAAAGTCTTGAGACAATAAATCTTGCTGTGGTAAGAAGTGAGAGAAACAGATGTTACTTACTGTTTACCTGTATGGTCCTGTCAAAACAATTGAAGTCATTCTGAAATTGCATCACCCAATTTAAGATAACATAACTTAGCTCTTATTGGATGGTCAAAAAGTGATACTTTGGCATAGAATAGGTGTATTTAGTGGGTAACATGTTTACATATAAAGAGAGGAATGTCAGTTCAATATTCAGCTCACATCCAGGCTGCTGCTCTGTGATACAGACAGATGTGTAAAAGGGGGAAAAAAAGAAAAGAAAATGCTGCAATTCTCAACAAGACATAACTATATTTTATTACAATTGTGCTTTTGGTAGGAAAAAAATCCCAGAAGTATAAAGTCATTAAGTTGTTAATAATGAGAGGAAGCTGCGAGTCTCTGGATCACCTTCTCGCTGACAAACATGCTTATCTTAATAGGCCTTAAAAAGCATTTAGTCGAACATTGCTTGTGACTTCAAATGAAATTTTTGTTTAAATTGTAATTAAAGCCTGCCTCAGACTGACTTGTTCTGCTGCCAGTATGACATATAATCTGACCTTACAGTCCTTTTCATAAATTAGTGAGCCCAATAATTTTGCATTCAGATCACATTGAGCTGAACTAATCAGTAATCTCATTTAAAAGTGGACTGGTTGCAGTTTTGCAGCATGCTGGTCTGCAAAGAGAGAGCTCATGCCCTCGCTGCTGCCTGCACTAATTTGACAATGTGCAGCATATTGCAGAACAAGGTTAATGAAGGTTAATTAATCCAATTTGGAGAATATGTATGGATAAATCCAACACCCAGCATCATGCACTAATTTATTATTCATCTTTAGCTTGGTTTCATAGTGAAAAACATTTTTGTGCATGACCTCAAATCTCAAAGGGGCCATGCTAAAAATACAAAATATGCAAATGGATAAATATTAATAGGAAAGATTTCTTAAATTAAAACATGTTTTCTCTGGTTCAGTTGACTGGAGATAAAATAAAGCAGCTAGGAGCTGTTTAATGTTTTTATTCTGTTTCGGTGTACTTCAAATTCTTTTCTATTGTTGATTCCATTTCTCCACAGTTTTCTTTGTGGTATCAGTGCAGACGTGAAGCCTCCATGTCATATCTGGATTACATTTCCAGGGACTGATGTCCCATTTGTGCAGCTTGTTGATGTAAATGGTTCTGACCTGCTATTGTTTCCATCAGTTGTCAAAAGAAAATTAATTCAGTTTAATAGCACTTATGGTGTCAAAACCCCAGCAGGAACAGCTTTGTAATGTTCGCTGGTGGTGTGTGTGATGAATGAAAGCTAACCTGACTACCATTAACATCCCTCATTTGTGACTCGCCACCACGGCCCCCTCTGCTTAACAGTATGGCCACAGATTGATGTTTGGCTCATAATAGTGGGTGTGTGTCACTATTGATTTACTTGTTTTGCTTTTTTTTTCTTTATTACTTTATGTTTGAAACTCATTCTGAACTTGAATTTATTGCTTGCACAATTGCTCACTCAAGGTTCAGGGTAAAATAAGAGTCCTCATTCGTTTTAGTTTCTCTTCTCAGATGTGCGTCACATGCACTTCTCTGCCACGCTCAAACTGCGCATCCTCTCTTATACGCAGCCCACCATTCAAATTCAATAAATACAAGGAAAAATGTACAAAAATAATATGAGGGAGGCTTAGAGCCACCTGTCATCTAGCTGAACACAGGTGGTCCTGAAGTGCCAGGAGGCAGCGATAAATGCATTTCTGGCCACCTGTTTAAATGTCCTCACTGAAAATTTGAAACAAATAAAATCTGACGAATAGTGCAGAACAGTTTTTTCTTTTCACAAGGTGGAACAGCAACTTCTGAAAAAGTGAGATGTGTTACTTTTTTTTTAATTAGTTATCTCATTAAAACGTCTGCCTGTTCAGATGTTTAAAACATGTGAGTGAAGGAGTTTGAACGCACTGCAGGTTTATCATGTCAAACCCACAAGTTCCAGCCCAGTCCCACTGAGGAGTGTTCCATAGTAATACACCAAAGAAGCATCACTATCAAATTAATTCTAGTCATCTTACAAACTTGAGCCTTTATTGTAAAACTTTAATGTTTTATGTTGTTTGTGATTTCATATATTTACAGAAATTACAACATAATCTGAGTTGACATATCAGGACATAAGAAATGATGTGATCTTGACCACTACTTGGGATCTTTGTAAACACAACATTGCATTCTTTTTAATTGTCAACAAGGTTGCTGAAAATGTGGTTTTTAGACTTTGTTATTTAAGCATGAATTTTTTATTTAAAATAAATGATTACATTAACTTCAGGTTGCTCTCAATTCTGAATTTAACTCTCTGGGCAAAATTAGTATTTTGAGCTGAACAGATGACTGATTTGTGATGTAGTGCCGTAAACAATCTGTGGTTATTGCCAGAGACAATCAGGATGGAAATTAAGTTACTTTGACTGGTTTTTGCCGGACGCTGGGACACAAGGCTGTGTGAGCAAGACGATGCTTCTGAAAATCAAGCAAATGTGCCTCCAAATGAAATTGAAACTGATACTGTAACACCAAAGAAAGTCTTTGCGTAGATTTTCCAATGCAGCAGTGGTTTTTTTTTAATGCATGTCTGATGGACTTTACCATCACCTACCAGCTGTGGTTATTTAGCTACACACAAACCTCATTTCCTCATATTTATTAGTGTCCATTCTCAGAATGAAGCCTCCACCCTTCCGATCACAATGCTACCTATCGATTTGACCTGAGGGCAACTCTTGAGGCTGTTTACTGCTTTGGGGTTTTAAATTTGTTGCTGCTAAAAGTTCAGGGATTCTTTGGATTGCTATTTTCACTTGACGTGCAGGAGCAGAGCAACAGAGTTTCCCATCTCTGTATTTGGGTTTCATTAGCTCACCTGCATGTGATCAAACTTCACTGGTTTTCACTGGCTGCTTACTGAGACACTGTGATCCTGAACCCGAACCCTCAGGGTTGTGTTCATTGGGATAAAGCTTCTGTTTCTTCCCACTCTTATTAAGGAATACATGCCAGGAATTGCATCTCACTGTGCGAGTGTGTGTAATCGTCTGTGTGGAAACCTGTTGAGTGTTTTTCTGCATTTGCTACAAACTGAAATTTTCCTGTGTTGTGACCTTAAAGTGAAAGGGGGGACAAAAAAATGTGAAAACTGTTATTTCCACACAGCGCATTGGTATATTTAGAATTTATTTTACCAACTGCTGTTTTTCAATCTTCTTTTTCAGATTTGGAAAATTTTAGGACTCACAGAAGAAGCTCTGTGTCAGTACGTGAGGGTCAAGGAGTGGTGCTGCTCTGTGGCCCGCCACCACATTCTGGAGGTAAAAAAAAAATCTCTTTTTTCATCTTCCTTCAACTGCACACGCTGGGGAAAAAGAAAAGAAAATGCATTTCAAACTAAAACTTAAAGGATACCAGCAATAAAAAAGTGAAGTGGTGTTTTCAGAGGGGTATTTTGTGATTGGAAGTGAGTTGTGTTTGCATGGGTCGTTGCTATACGAGGTTTAACAGGTTTCAAAGAAAAACAAAACTATGTAGAAATGTTGTGTGACTGTTTAACACGTTTTGTTAGATACATGAATCCAAAAACAGGTCTTACAAGATTTCTAGCTAGGTCTTAAGTCTAAATTACATTATCCAAAGCAATTTACAACAGAAGGAAACGATGAAACTGCTGTAATCTGATGCATCCTCTGTAGAAGTGGTTGTGGATTCATAAATGTGGATTTAGTGATTGCAGTAATTTTGCAATATTGCAGTAGTGACTGCAATATTTTATTTTCTTTCTTTCTTTTTTTTGTTTGACAGGATAAAAAATGAAAACAGCTGAGTTGCCGTCTGCTGCTGCAGAGACTGGGAGATTTCTCAGTGATTCTTGCTGTGTGCAGTTGTGATCAGCCGTTTTAGGAAATGTGACAGCCTTGCTGTCAGGAGCTTAAAGCTTAATCTCCTTTGATTAGACCATTCTTCTTCATTTTCTGCCAGTTGAATTAAATTATTGTGCAGCTTACAGTATTTATCCATCAGTGTTGGTTCTCAAGCAGGAGGCAGAAACCGTTTGAGTAATGTAATGGTGAAAGTCACTTGCTTCCTCTTCAAGAGGAGAGATTCGTATCGGTTTGGGTGAATATAGCATAAAAATAAGAGGCTTTGTCTAACATCTATAGTCTATGAAATATTTAACCACCATCATCTTCTGTAATGTCATTTTTATCTGAGTGAAACTAAATACTTAATGTGGAAAGTGTATAGTTGCAAGTAGGATTTCAAACAAATCCTTCACATTTGACATCATTGCACAAAATGGTAAATGTTCCACGTTTCCACTTCTGTAGTGGGTTTGTCATTCACACACACACTTCTACAGTACCTCTTATTACAGAAGCATGATATATGCAGTGTTTTTTTTCTCTCTTTCTGTATAATCACATGCCATTGGTCATACTGGGGGCACTGGGGCTGTTTAATGTCTCGCACAAGGACACTTTGACACTTGACGAGAAAATCACTATTCCATTTGAGCGCTGTCCCTCCTCAGGCAGCATTAATCAGTCAGCTGGTTCAAACTGGTTCCAAAACCATTTCAAATAAAAATCCCTTGGTAAACTAATATAGCTTAAATATACTGTAAACATGACCTATCCATGTGTGCAGCATTTCATCTCTTCATCATTTTAAATGAAATTTAAATGATGATGGTCTTCTGTTCCTGAAGACCATCTCTCGAATTAAAACACTGCTGACGTAAATGTGTTCTTGTGTCACTCACAGATGAGATTAGCCAATATTTAGCAGCTTTGGAGGCAGAACGTACAGCATTTCAGAGTTCATTTGCAGCAATTAAATTCAAAGTTTGTTGTTACTTGAGCTGCTGACTGGCTTTTTTTTTTTTTTTTTTTGGGGGGGGGGGGGGGGGGGGGGTTATCATTTAAAAAGCAGGAAGTTTTTTCCCAGCTGAAATTGATAATTATCCCTCCACTGTTGTGATGTAATACAATCTAAAAACTAAGGTTATGATATGAAAGCAGACTCCAAGAGAGACATTTTTAAGGGAACTACGGTTGATATAGAAAGTCTCACACTCATGAAATGTCAGGGGTTGTTTTTTCTAATATAAAGACAGAAATACCCACAATATAAATGTCAGGCTTGTTAAATGTATTGGGAATATTTTGAATAAAAGAGAACTTTCCACAGCTTGATTGCATAAACACTGAACTAATACTTTTGGAAGCACCTTTTGCCTTTATTACAGCATCAAGTCATTGTGAATAAGTCTTTTTAAACTTCACACTTCTAGACTTTGGGATTTCATCCCACTATTATGCCACTATTATTTGTAATAAAAAATTAAAAAGAAAAAAAAATCTTTCCAACTGTGAGGGGCTCTCCTGTCATTTCAGAGGTTTCCGATGGTATTGCAATCTGGGCTCTGACTGACTTTGATTTTCCATTTCACCGGGTCTTTTGATGCGTGCTTTTTGTCATTGTTGTGTTGGAATGGGAAGTTTTTTGTTTGTTTTTTTTGTTTGTTTTTTTTTTTTACAGATGATGATGCTCTGTATTGTATTTGTGACAAACCAAGCATATCTTTATAATAAGGAAAGGCTCCTGTCTGGCCACACTCGCCCAGACTTGTGCAGAACGTGGCCGATGGTAGTCACATGTACAGAGTAACCACGGAGTAACCACGGAGTACGGGGGAGTATGTACGGAGTGACTGCCTGAATCCCTGTGCTTCCTGCAGTGTTGCTGTTGGCCTCTCAGTAGCCTCCCTGATAGTTTCTCCTTGTTCTGTCATCGACTTTGGATGGTTGTCCTGATCTTTGCAACATCTCTGTGGTGCCACATTTTCTCCTCTTATTGTTGGTTTTGGCAGTGCTCCATGGTACATTTAGTGCCTTTGGTGTTGTTTTTTATCTCCTGATTGGTACTATTCAACAACTACATTTTGCAAGTTTTTTTTTGTCAAATCTTTGTACCCTAGAGCTTTCAGTACAATACAACCCCAAGTATTCAACCAAAAAACTACAGGAACAGCTGACTTTTATCTGGTTTTAATGAAAATCACTTTGATGTCAGCTGAATTACCTACAGGCCTAATTTTTAAATGTGGCTGGTTAACTGTGAGGACAACTGAAGCCCTATTATGAAAGGGTGAGCAGAATTATGCAGACTTATACAGTTGTACTCCAGGAAGGTCCATCCATCCATCCATCCTTCCATCCATCCATCCATCCATCTTATTTTAAATATCCCTAATTATAAAATACTCTTTAATTTCCCCTAGATGTTTGTTTGTTGGAAAATCACATTAACAATGTGACAATTCTCACATTTTTTTTCAATCTTTATCTTTAAAAAACCTGGAATCTCATGAAGGTGTGTATACTTTTATATCTATTATATCAGGTCTGATAAAATCAAGAAAATTTCATATCTGCAGTTCATTCCATCAAAAAGGATCAAATCTTTACAGGTTTGAAGGTGGAATCCCTATGTTCTTCTTGTACTCTTAATCTTTTTAAACTTAGCAGTTTCATAATAACTACCCACTCATCCCTCCATCCATCCATCCACTGACCCATCCAGCTGTCATTCATCCATCCATCCATTGAAATATAGCAGTGGCATGGAGTTCTGCTGTTTCAATATTTTAAATATATTTAAAACAACAGACATGAAAAAAAGTATTGTCATGTAGCGGATGTTTTTGCTTCTGCTTTCCTTCTGCAGTCACATACAATAAAGTGGACTATGCTGCTTCTGAATCAAACATTTTTGTTTGTTTGCTTTTTTGCACTCTTCCTGTTGTCTGTAATTGCATTAAATGTGTCCTTTCATATCTTTGTTTCTTGTCTTGCTGGACCTGGTAACTGCAACAGCTACTTTGATTGCATTTTCCCAGCTGACAGCCACCTAACAGATTTCACTAATTCATATCCTGCTCCGCTGTGGTGGAAATGCTGCCTGCCTTGGACTGATTGTAGCCTAATTGTGTGACACTTGTATCATCTTAGCCTCTAACTGATGAAATCTTGGAAAGCCTGATAACAATCTCAGTTTTCTTTTTTGTTGTTGGTGTTTTTTTTTTTTTTTTGCAAACAGCTCGGCTTGCATGTCTGTTCTTATTCCCTTTACAGTGAAAAGTTGCCTCACTGACACTTTTCATATCCAGCAATTTGTGCTCAAGTTTTCCAATTAGGGTTTGGTTTTTAAGACCAACAGGGACACAATACAACATGCCAGACATCCTCAAGCCCATAAAAAGCCCCTCAAGATAGTTTGCCGCTCACTAATAAACAGAGCCAATACAAGCTGTCAATTAGAGCTCCACCGTTCATCTCTCAGCTGTAATAGAAGCTGCATCACCATGTCATCTAGTTAGAGATGCCAGCTAGTGACTTGGTTGTTTATGTCAGCCTTTTGCATTTAGCAGGTAGCCATAAACACATAGCATCTTGCAGCATGTTTATTTTACAGTCCGTCATCTTGCCCCAGAGTCATCATCCATGTAAACTGCTCCCAAATATCACAGTCACATTTAAGATCAAGCCTTTAACTGAAACATAACTAAAACCAGTTTAGTGCACATTATAAATGTCAGCAAACAGTAAAAGTTTATGTTCAGCACATCTAGTCACTCAATCAAAGTTCAATATATATCCAAATCATGAACTGAAGATAGCCTATACATCCTTCCCAGGTTTTTAAACTCTTAATCAATACACACCAAGCCACAGTTGAGGGACCAGTATTCAAAGTGACAACAAAGAAAAGCCATCTCTCAGCATACAGAGAGTTATGTTGGTGGTCAGTACTGCTTCTGTTTGTTGACCTCATATGTTGCTTTGCTGCATTTTGATGGAACTGTTGCATCTTCTTGTGGCAGCAGTTGCTGTCGGTAATCTGGCTGTGGAGATTGAGTTGGCACATCACACTGAAATCAAAGGAGCCATTCACAAAGTCTTTTCGTTAGTTAGCACATTTACATCTGGAATTCAGCAAAATCAGAGCGGCTCTGCATGACATGAGAGAAAACATAAAATAGACATGACATTAAATAGAATGAATCAAAAGAAATGCATTTACTTTGTTACTGTTTTAATTAAACCAGGGTTAAACTGGGACGCTTCCAGTAAAAATTAGAAACACAGACATGCAAGCTGATCTTACATGTTTTTAGGTTTTTACATTAAAAAAAACAGAGATGATCTATCTTTTGCTACTGGTATGCGTTACCACACTTAGCCATATTGTTATAATGTCAAGGTGAACAAAAGGCTTCACTATGTTACTTTCCACAGTGGTAAGTGAACCACTGAGAATGATTAAAACTCAATGAACAGTGATACAGGGAAGGCCTTTGAACATCAATACTCATAAGTTAACATGTGCTGTTATAATCATCATCATCATCATCATCATGCCCCTGCCTATCATCTGTATGAACTGGGATAGGCTCCAGCAGACCCCTTTGGCCCTGTACAGGAACCAACAGGTATAGAAATGGATGAATGGAATAATAATAATAATAATATCAATTATTATTATTATTACAATCATCATTTATAAATTACACAGTTTATTCATTTGGTATGAAAGGCATTATGCTCTAGTCAGAGCTATGGTTTAAAAAACAACTATTAGTGCCATTACAGTCCATACTCTAGATATCAACAAATGATAGAAAACCTTCATCTGACTTACAGCATCATACAGCAACAATGCTGACAACAAGCAAGACTGAGGCAGCCAGTCTCCTGTAACAAAAGCTTAACATTATCTGTCACTGAAGAATCAAAAAAGGGCTTCATAATTTGTGATTTCCTCGCCATGTCCCATCCAATTTACCAGTCAGTAAAATTAAATTGGAAGTTTGTATTGTATTTTCTTGTGTGGGTGAAACCTACCTGATGAGTTTGAAAGCAAATTAAGCTGCTGTTTGAGAGCCAATTTCCCTGCTCCTGAATAGAAAGACAACATTAGACAGTTTCCTGTTTCATCAGGTGGCTCTGGGCAGCATAGCAACCCAGCAGAAACAATCTTAATAGATGTCAAGTTATGAAAAAAAAAAAAACTAAAGTATAAAGAAAAGGTAATGGGACATATCCTGTGCTTTCTGTTCTCCATTGCTTGGAGGAAATCATTTAAATTCAGTCATGGGCAGTCACATTTCATGACCGTCATACAGATTTAAAGAGACATATCTCATTGTGTCATCAGTTGCCTGGCAGCCGATATTAAGTCAATAAGGACTGTCTGGCCAATATTAGCCATATGTTCGGACGTCTTTCCTAAAGTTCTTTGGCTCTCAGTGCTTTCTAAAGCCTGTGATGGGTTCCAACAGAGCCATAATGTTTTCAGAGAGCATATTATGCAGGAGCACTGTTGCCTCACAGCAAGAAGGTTCCTGGTTCAATTCCCAGCCAGGAGTCTTTCTGTGTGGAGTTTGCATGTT
>JAOWBL010003949.1:0-11684 GCA_028564865.1 Zenarchopterus dispar | reverse complement strand
CTGAAGCATTCAGAGTTCCTTTCACTGGAACTAAGGGGCCAAGCCCAGCTCCTGAAAAACAACCCCACACCATAATCTCCCTCCAAACTTTACAGTTGGCACAATACAGTCAGACAAGTACCATTCTCCTGGCAACCGCCAAACCCAGACTCGTCCATCAGATTGCCAAATGAAGAAGCACGATTCGTCACTCCAGAGAACGAGCCTCTACTGCTCTAGAGTCCAGTGGAGGCGTGCTTTACACTACTGCATCTGACGCTTTGCATTGCACTTGGTGATGTATGGCTTGGATGCAGCTGCTTGGTCATGGAAACCCATTCCATGAAGCTCTCTGTTCTTGAGTTAATCTGAAGGTCACATGAAGATTGGAGGTTTGTAGCGATTGACTTCAAAAAATTGTCAACCTCTTCACACTATGCGCCTCCGCATCCGCTGACCCCGCTCTGTCAGTTTACATGGCCTACCAATTCATTCCCAAACACTTCTATGTTCTTATAATACAGCTGACAGTTGGCTGTGGAATATTTAGGAGCGAGGAAATTTCACGACTGGATTTGTTGCACACGTGGCATCCTATCACAGTTCCATGCTGGAATTCACTGAGCTCCTGAGAGCAACCCTTTCTTTCACAAATAGTTGTAAAAACAGTCTGCATGCCTAGGTGCTTGATTTTATACACCTGTGGCCATGGAAGTGATTGGAACACCTGATTCCAATTATTTGGATGGGTGAGCGAAAACATTTGGCAATATAGTGTAGATTTCTTTTACAGGAGGATAAAACTTTGTAATTATGCACAAACTACAGCTGGGTGATTACATGATCATGCTAAGTGATTGTGATAAATTTCATGTTGATTACGGTAATCAGCTGTGAGTCTAATTACTCGATCAAACATGAACGTGGCTGGAATCGCATCTTTCACGTCAAGGAAAGGCTGACGTCACCCGCCGACAGGCCAAAGAATCAGTCACAATTATTCAGTATGACATTAAAATCATAAAAAATAATGATTGTGACAAATAATTTAAACCGTTCCCATTTGCCGATCATATTCGTAAGCACAAATGAGCTGCACCTCACTCCAGGAACAACAGCTGGTGAGGAAGACCTGGACACTACCGGCTGGTGAGGAAGATCCAGACACTTCCAGCTGGAGGGGCTGGAAGTGTTTTAGTGTACTGATACTGTACATGCAGCTGAATCTGTCTAGTTACACTGTTTAAACCTTCCCAGTCAACTTCTTCACATTAGCATGCCACACACACACACACACATAGATTGTGACTCCCGTCTGTGTGTATTGCATGCACATGCATGTATTTGTGAATGTAAGGACATATTTGTGTGGGATTTTTCAGTCTGACTTGGGCCAGTCTGTAAAAGCCTTTCGCTTTTTAGTTTTCAGTATAGATGCTTTAAAACTGGCAGTATTTTTAAAAAACTGTGATAAAAATTGAGATCGGACAATATGTAAAAAATACATTGGGATTTTTTTTTTTTTTTTGCCATATCGGCTAGCCCTGGCACAAACATTCATTTACAGCAGCAAAATCTTTATGACTATATTGAGCACATACACTGAGCCTTCCTAGCAGGCAACCACCAAGAACATTGTCATCTAGAGGACTTTAATGTGTAGTAGGATGGTTTGGATCAAACTGCAGGCAAAGACTTGCTTTTTCGTACACAAGAAAACAGTAAAGGCCCAGGGTGTGCTGCATATCTGTGCCTTTCAAAAGAGCCTGTACTGAAGCTCTGGGAAGAGCAATTGTTTTGTGAGTAGCAGATGCTAATAAGCCATCAACTGTTCAGCATCACCACTGCATGTCATCAGCGACAAATCAAGCAATCAAAAGAGAACTTTTATTATTTTATGTCATATGCAATGGCTTTAGAGCATTCCCTGTAATGAGCAAAGGGTGATAGAATTGATCATTCAGTTTTGGCACTTGTTGGCATCCCCAATGGTGAGCTTATGAAAACACTGGTGTAAAAAAATTGTGACTGTTGCAACAGCAATGCCATTATTTGCCAAGACAACTACCAAATTGCATATACCAAAAACAACTTCTACAAGCAATAATAGACCAGAAAAGTTTCTTAGGTGTGGCCAGTGTCAGGGCAGGCTTATCTTAAACTAAATTATCCCCAGAATCCATCTAAATGTATTTAATGTTAGTGCACCAACTACCATCTGTTGTTGTTCAACAAATAGCAACTGTAGTATTATAATGATTTTCTATACCAAACATGTGAAATGGAGTGGGATGTTGAAAGGAAGAATTCAGAATCTCCTTTAGAAAGTAAGAGTAAATTTAGCACTGGAACTGTGCATAATACATAAGAAAAATATGCTTGTGTGAAAATTTCTAAGAGGAATTTCTGAGAAAGGGTTTATCCAGGCAGTTTCTAAACTTCTGAATTTCATTTATTACCCTTGAGTTAACAATCACTGTTATAAAGAGAACAGTATTAACAAGAAACTTTGTCCTTCAAGAATATTTTTGTAATTTTTGAAGTGACCACCAACTCAAACATTTTATAATTACAGTGCCTGGTGAGCACATTGGCTACTTAAGCCTGAAAAGATGCACTTCCATTAGCCTTTATGACTTGAAGGGTTTTGTGACATCATAGGTCCAGATCCAAGTAGAATCAACCAGTTTCCTCATGTTCTTGTCAACCCAACATCATGAACCATTATCTGTACTCCAGCAGCTGGGCTCAGAAAAGGCTGCAACACCAATTTCAAAAGATTTGACACCCAACAGAAAAGAAAGACGGAGTTGAGATACCAGTTTAATTTCCATTAGCGATAAAACCCACCAGACAGTTACCTCTAACAGGGTCAACCATCTCCTAGGCCATTCTGCTGGCGTCTCAAGTATACTGTAGTGCCACACAAGAATCATGACTAAATAAATAACAGCAAATCACAAGGTAGCGGTAATGGGCAGTTTTTGGTGTTCGCAAACAGCCAGCAGCATAAAAGGAGACAAAAAAAGAAAAGAATGCAGCAAAAGAAGAAAGAAGATGAAACATGTAAACAAGGGATACTACTTGCGTCTATTGTCTGCTTTTATAACGAACACCACAGTGACAGTGATTGAAATTTGAAAAAACAAAAAATAAATAAAAAACCCACCAGACCTCTACATTGTCATAATACACCAATAAGGCCTGAAACGACTCATCAGTCCTTTTATCCTTTTTTTCTTCTCACCTCCAACTTCATCGAATGTACTTGCAACAAAATGTTTGATTCCGGTCCTGTAGGTTCAAATGAGTTGTGTTCCCATGATTTATACTCATGTGAGAGGGTGAAACATAGTTTAGAAATCCCAGTCAGCAGAGGCTTCCCCCTTCCCTCCCCCAGGAGGTTCTTGTTGGCCAACGTGAGTACCTCTCCTACTTCAGGAACATTTTTCACCCCAAAAACCTTCCTGAAGGCCACTTTTGCAGGGCTTTTCCTGATAGTGGAAACAGGCATCAACAGTCAAACCCTGAAAAATCTACCCAGAACTCCTGCTAGTGGAAGCACAGCTACCATTTCTACCCCCTTGTGCTCACCTGCAGTCCCACCCTTTGACCACCTCAGTGTCTGCTGTCTACACCTGTTTATGTAATGGTGTCTGTAGTACATCAACTAACCATATATCAGTCATATGCACATAAAAACTTTTAATTTTCCAGCTAATGGACAAAGAATACTAATATATCATGTCTTTGTACCATTTACAATATACCTGTGCATCTTCTCTCTCTGTTCTTCATCCTGTCTTTCCTACCTCTCTTCTCCTGCTCTACCTGGCCTTCAGTAGGTTTTTCCTTTCCACTGTTTGGATTAGGGTTTTTCTCTTGTAAGGGGAATTTTTATCTGGCATAGCTAATTTAATAATTGCTCAGGGGTCATGTTCTGGGTCTCTGGGAAGTGCCTGAGACAACTTGTATTGTAACAGACGCTATATAAATAAAGCTTAATTGAATTCAACTTTTCCAAAGTCCTGCCCTGAAGTTGACACACACAAAGACTTGCTTCACGTTAAAAAGCATTGCTGTGCATCTTCACTGGGAATCCTTGGAGTTACCACCCAGGTTGCAAACACCCTGTGGTGCAGCATCGATACAAGTTTATATGAGATCAAAACTAATTATTTGTGCTACTTTTAATTTGTACTTTGGGTACTTCTGTAATATCCCAAGTGGTTCCCGTCAATTAAAAAAAAAAAAAAACTCATGAAATGCACAAGATCTGAGGGAATAATTTACTGCTTAAAGGTTGAGTTTATGGAAAAGTGGGGGTTTGACTTTGAAATCAGGCCAGATGGAGAGAAAGAACAAAGTCATTTACAGTCAATGCAGTGAGACGGTAGAAGCTCCAAAAAATTTAGTGCAACATGACATTTATCGTGCTAGTTAAAAGAAAAGGGCTAATGCAGAATGTGGGAACACATGTTTATCCTCACAGCAGGCAACACTAAGGAACTACTGATTAAGAACACACAGTAGGCTTACTGGCACCCATGTGTGTGATATTGTGTGTAAGTCAGTGCACAACTTGTACAGATCAACGGGGGAATGGTGGGGGTCGGGAACAGATAAAAATAAAGTTGTTATCATGAATAACAGTGTCTATGTAACAAACTTTCCGGATCTATAGGTGGACAAGTTTGAAGTTCCTTGATACAGAGATGCTAAATATAAAAAATAAACTACTAAATTGATAGATGATAATTATAAACCAGCAAAAAAGCATGACAAATCAGTGCAGCTTCAAGTCAATGATTAAAAAAAAAAAAAAAAAAAAAAAAAAAAAACATGTTGGGAATGCAGTTCTCAGCAACAGGTGCTTACAAACAAAATTAATCTCATAACTCACTAAACAAGAATGGAAATATGTTGAGACAGATCAGCTCAAATCCAGGCTTTTCAGTGACAAATTTCAATATAAACCATTCAATTAACATTTCAGATAAAGCTACAAAACGAACAGATAAGTAGAGGTCAAATAAGTAGAGGTCTCAGGTGAATTAGCTAAAACCTTTACCCAAATCTAGAAAAGGTGTACTAATTACCTTGAAGAATCACTTTTGATTGAAATAGTGTGTCAGAAAAATATTTCATGACACTAGCTTGCAATTATATCCTTTCAACAAGCGATAAACATTCAATCACTGAACAAAGTGTAATAATCACAAATTGAAAACCATGATTAAAATGAAAACAGTATTTGTAGACCAAAACCTCATTTACAAATATTAATTGCAGAACTTTAGGGAGTTGTTCATGGCAATGAGTCAAAGTCTCCCATAACAAAGACAGTGACATACATACAAATTAATTTAAAAAAAAAAAAAAAAAAAAAAAAAAATCAGCATCACGGTCTATAATATTGATAGTTTTAATCAGAGCTCTGATAGGCAGATATTCCTTGGTATCCAATATCCCTCAATGAGAAAATAACCATCAAGGAGTTTCACTGACTAAACTGTTGAAAATATTGTTTCACCTATTAAATGGTAATCATGAGAAACATTTGTTGCGTCAGATGTGTATCTCATGATGCAGCAGTGGCGTATGTGCCAGGGCTCAGACACGGAAAAATTAAACTCCTCCTGTACTGTTTACCAACATCCTGAACCCAGGATTGGTCACCACGCTGCCCTCGTATTTTTAGCTAAGAACTTGGTTATTAACAGAGTGATTTCTCCATGTTGTTTTAAATTCCGTTTGTATGGTGTCACAAACATTTCGGGCAATGATCCATAAATTTGGCTTTTTGACTTGTCCTAACCATACAACTATCATACATGGCTCTGTGGTGTGTTTTTTTTCCTGGTTTGTTTGTTTTGTTTTGTTTTTCTTCAAGTGCTGGAACAAGTTTGTACTTTGACTCAACAAAGTAGCAAAGTTAGGACGGCATGCTCTGCACATCTGACATTGGGCAGCATCTTTTTTTTAAAAAAACTTAAATAATCCCACAATGTGGATATGCTACTCCTCTTCAACACTAAAGTGTCAGCTGATCCAGTTCTGACTGTTCTGTCTAGTCAGAGGCCATTGCGCAGTGTGAAAAGTCAATGCAGTCAAGTGCTCCGCTCACTCTTGTGTCACATGACAACCTTATAATCGCTCACATTACAATGACACAAATTACATTCTATGATATCGTGATGTTATTGCAAATGTGATTAATCATTCAGCCCTAGTGTCAAATTGCGAGTCACACAGTATTAACCCATGATTGCAACCTAAAATGCATTCTGATCAGGCAAAACATCCACACCAAGACGCATATAGCAATTTGATCTAAACTACTAACCCATTCAAAGTTTGGTTTGAATTGCAGTTATTCTGTCATTCCCTTGCCAATTTTTCTGATGTTTTTTGACCCTCTAATGAGCCTACAATGCCCTTTCATTCAACTCCCCCTCTTGTTGCAAGCTATCCCTCAGAGAAACTAAGACTGAAGGAGACCAGAACCAAGACATAAACCAGAAAGGAACACTGGCAAAAGCAAACACCCCAATGGCAATGAAGGCACCCACAGAACAATGTTGCCATTCAGAGTAAAACTTATCTGATCACAACAGCCAACCACTTGACAGTTTAACATATTAGACTCTAAAAATAATCTAAATCACTACATTTAGGAGTAAACATTAAAACTAATGAAGGTAAGATTAATGAACAGACTTTATTCGCTACATTTAGATTTAAAAGCACCAAACAAGACTTTTTGTTCCAGCATGAGAGCACCATAGATTGAAATCAGTGAGGGAAGCAATACAGGTCATCATATATAAATAATTTACATGATGAACAGAATCTAACTAGGAGGAAACCTGTGCAAAATGCAAAAGATCTCAAGCGCACTGCAAAGGAAGTAAATCAGGAGATTTTAGCCTGGAGCCTGAATAATGAATAATGAACAGCCACTCAGAAGGCTTGTGTCTTCCCTCCTATGCACCGAAACCCACAGCAGCCCAAGAGGAAGGAAGAATAGATGGAGAGATAGAACGGATGGATGGGAAATTCCTGAGACTCCATTTTTTTTTTCTTCCTTAAAGAACTTAGTCATTCTGGTAGATATTCAGTTGTAATTCCAAAGCGTAAAACCACACTACAGTAAGTTAGTCTTTCATTGAAATGCACTGGTTTCAATTTTCAATGCTGGTTCTTGTTTTTCTTCATCTGACAGGCGAAATATTATATTCTTTCCAAGAATTATAACTGACAGAATAAAGGATAATTTTTATAATGTTAGTTATAATAAAATATTCAATTTAGCAATTAAAAACAATAGTACAATTTTTTTTTTTTTTTTAAATGGAACTGGAGCAGGTTTTGGGGCATTCTCTTATTCTGAAACAGGAAATCTGGGGGGCGGGGGGGGGCCTCTTAATTCCACTCAGGGAGCAAGACATCAATGTCAAAATGTATAACTGCTCTCTTATAAGCTACATACTGTACATCACATTACAGCCACGTTTACACTGGATTTTTAATTTTTTTTTAATTATTATAATTCATTGCATGTTTTTTTTTCCATCTTTAGTTGTGCATACTGCATTAAATTTTTAAATTTCCTTTGCAGGTGTGTCCAGTATCTCTGTCTGATGGGCTCCAGGTTATTGGACAGAGTAATTTGTATACATGAAACCTGAAAGAAAAGGAACACATCACCAACATGGGGATGCGATATATCCCACTTGAAAAGGTAAATAACAGTCCTTTAACTTGTCTTCACACATCACAAAACATTAAGAAGCTAAAAAGACATGCCTTTATTCCACAAACTTCCATCTCAGGCCTCATGTCCATTGCACGCAACAAAATCGATCGCATCATAGGCATCCTATTCATTTTCTATGGAATCCAAGTAGGTGCGTTTATTGCCTGTGCAAGGGATGTTGGGAAAGCAGTGCGTAGAAAAGTGTAGCTCTGCTCAACTTTATGTAAATGAAGGTGTTTTACGCAGGGCAGTGATCCAATCCAAGTTGACTTCACTTTGTGTCATTGCAATGGGAAGTCCCTAGGACCGCTGCACGAAAATGAGAAAAAAAAAGAAAAAGAGGAAAGAAAAAAAAAAAAATCACTGTTGCTGCAGTAGGCTACAACAGTACAAACTGCCGGGGTGACATTCTGAAGTACTGATAGATAATGTTGCAAACAGTCGTTGGTTTCAATAATTTCTCTATAATGTAAAATTAACATAAATCCATGAAATATAGCACTTCCCAGACTTATGTAGAATTATGTCCTCAGTTACACTAAACAATGAAACAGAGATACTCAAAATCATTCTGTGGACACCCCCCATCAACATTGTTCAATCAGTTTATACATTTTTTAATGATAACAGATGTAAACAATTGCTTTCTGTAGAATGACACCAGAAAAGTGTACATTCAAATTGTAAAACAAAAGACCGCATTTCAAATACGCTGTGTATTTATGTGCAGTAGGTGAATGACTCCATCACAAAAACAGCAATGCTATGTTTCTTACCTGGCATGACCTGAAAGTCATATCCGGTACCAATCACATGTTTCTTCATCAATTCATTTGCTTCCAGCAATAAGCAGCTTAGTAGTGAAAGCAGAAAACACAGGCCTTCAGGATCAACAGCTGAACACATTGTTTCTGCACATCACGACCTTCAGACAGGTTGTTTTATAACTGGGTGATGCTAAAAATCAATGGAAACAGAGAGGCTGCTGGGAGCAAACACTTTCCCATCAAGCAAAAGTGAGAGAACATTTAATAATCTCACTCGTGTGATACGCTAAACAGTAACCATTTTTTGACTTCCTCACAACACAATTCAAAAGTCATGCAGCTTAATTTGTTATAAAAGCATTTGACCCTGTGTCTTCTGAGTGTAGCTCTGTCTGTACAAGCAGACATGTGAGACACCCCTCTCCAAACTGACATAGACAAACAGAGCTTAAACTAAAGACTGGAAATATGATTTTTAGAGCCGACACAGAAAAACACTGACAGACCAACTCTGGTCCTGGAGCCCTCTTTGCACACATTTTCCTAAGCACAAAAAGATTATTGGCCTATTAGTTCAAAACAAAAATAAATTTTTTAAAAATCCTGCAATAAATCTGCGTGATCTACCAAAAGACCAGCTGATGTCTGATTTATTTAGTTTAACAAAGAACTGAGATTACAGAACAAATGGTCACTCAAGGTGCAATTGAGGATGCATTTTAATTCCAGGTATGAGAGCATTCACATCAGACCTGGTGTTCTGCTGATACAAGCAGACACCAAACAACCCAGCTGCAAAGAATGTGGAGACAAATCAAGGCATAAAAAATACATCACTTCAAACCACATAACTGGTCAAATGTGTCCATCACTGGTTCAACTACCAACCTGGGGTCCTTTGCTGCCTGCTTTCTCCCAGTCTCAGCATCCATTTGCTCTGACAACACCTTGAAGTAAAAGGTCACTTGAACCACAAAGTGTCTTAGAAAAACACAACAACAAGCAATCATAGAAGAAGGTGCAACATTGCTGAGGAAGAAGATAAAAAATCTCTGCCTCTCGTCATCTCTGCCACAAGATGAAACTTTATCATTACTTATCCTCACCAGTGCAGAAGAAAACCACAGAGTGCAGTACCATAAAAAAAGATAAAGATGAAATAAAGATTAGAGACAGGAACTCAGAGATATAATCAAAAGGTCCATCAGAGGTAACAACTCGAGTGAAAAAGAAACCAGTGATTTGAAGTTTCAGCCGAGACACTTGATCCTCTGAGTGTTTTCATTCACAGCTGTCCTGATTAACAAGTTAAAAAAAAAAAAAAACAATGAAAAAAAGCTGATATCAGTGATTTAAAAAAATGTCAACAGGATAATTTTGGATGTGTGTCGTTTCTACTGAATTTCCAAAGAAGATGAGGAAGTCTTCTATTATTGAAATTTACCTCGAAGTAGCCTGGTAAAGATTAAGTGCCACAGATTTCAGTGGAAGATTCTGTCCATCTTACACGGTGGAGACTTTGTCCTGTCCTCTCTAGTTTGTCATTCAGAACTGTAACCCACAGCAGTGCCACAGTTTTTCCCTGCTTAGCTATCTGTTCAGCTCATCCAGCTCTTCTTCCTCCTCCAGCAGAACCAACAGGAGTTCAAAGCAAAATGGCAAATGCTTGGCTACATTTGATTAAATAAATAAAACATGCAGTACTGAAATTAGAGTATAACTGTGTTTCCACATCACAACCTTCCGTCTCATCTGACAGGTGTCGATGTGTGCATTAGTAAACGAGAGATGTCTATGTGCACTCCTTGGCATATAAACTGAGTCACAAGTGTGAGCCTCTAGTCCAGTTCTTGAGTGAAACTTGAAAAGGGACACATGCTGCAACACAATAAGCTGTTTTCCAACCTCAGAGAGGGTGAATATCAGATTGCCAGCAGTGCTTCTGGTTATTGATACTCTTGCAGGGCAACAAGAAACCACAGACACTCAACTGTGTGAGAACTTATGCTGATACCTCAGCTCCAAGTTGCAGGGATGCATCTGCACTTAAATGCCTTGTTTTGACAGCTGCACCTGGCAGCGAAGCAAACGTCCAAGATGTGTACACATCTTAATATTATCATGGCTAGGTGTAAAGGTTCCTAGCTGTCACAATTTTTAAATTACATTTTAAAATAGTTGCCAATTAATCAATGATTAGGTGATTCAAGAAAGGAGCTAAAACCTCCCCAAGAGCCAGTAACAGTTTCTCCAGACTCATTAAGACAATATTTTTATTGAAATATCAGATTGAACAGATATTAGTTTCAAATAGTTTAAGAAAAAAAAAATAAATGAACCATATATTTTTAATTTCTCAAAAAGTATTATGGATCCCACTGTGCCAGTAAAATGGGTTGAACTGACAGGCAATGCCAGAAGATTAACAGAGGGAATACCTCACAAAGATCTGAACTGGCTGACTAATAAGATACAAAGATGTGAAGTAAAAGCAAGAGACTGTCAGATAAAGACAGTCTGACAATACTGAAGGGAAAGAAGTGAACAGGTGCTGGACAGACGGCAGACAGCTGAATCAGATCAGAAGAACAATATACTGAGAATGAGCAAAGCAAAGAAGCTGAGAGGCGACCACAGCAATCACTTTAGAGAAATACAGTATGTCTTACAAGCTCGTCTCTAAGCCTTCTCAAAATTAAATCCCAGCATATATTTCTGAACATCTGTAAAATACATAAATGTTGTTCATTTTTATAGATCAGCCACACCCAAAGATCAGCTGAAGTCTTGTTGTTCTACCCGTCCCTGACCTGTTTGACAGACATGTGCACCTTCTACCTCAAGAAGAAGGTCTGTGGTCAGAAGTTAATCAAAACACAAAAGAGTGTGACTGGAGGCGTTGTTCATGACACAATAACCCACTGCTATCAGGAGACAATCTTGCAGATACACTCATCTGGTTTCTGCAGAATGTGACAGGAGGATATCCTGTCAGTCAGAGGTGAAGTCTAGCAGACAAAACTTCCAACAACTTCACAGAAGTGGTTCAAGGGGCATTACTTCACTGTAGTTTCTCAAACAACTGGTTTTGGGTGTTGATTCGTCATTAAATGTTTATCACTTAGAAAACTAACAAATTCATTTCCACTAATAAATACTTGACTATTCTTTGACTACGT
>JAOWBL010003947.1:0-11691 GCA_028564865.1 Zenarchopterus dispar | reverse complement strand
TATATATATATATATATATATATATATTTGTATATATATATATATATATATATATATATATATATATATATATATATTCACATTGTAATTGACTGGCCACCTATCCAGGATGTGTTACGACCTTTTAGAAGATTAAATGGGTATAGAAAATGGATGGTTTGATATTTCATATATGAGCGCATGTTTGCATGTTCATATTTGCATGCATTTTCATAAATTTATATCTGTAACTTCCATAAATTTATATCTGTAACTTTGCCTATTGCTCTGATGGCCAGTGGTGCTTGATAGTTGGTATGTGACCAAAATGATCTGTATCTTTTTGCATACACGTATTCACGGGATACTGTATATACATGTCAAAGTTCATGTTATCTTTCAATATATATCCATGACACCCCACCACACCCATTTGGGACAGACATTCAGCATTACTTACAGGCACACACACTGATGAAACTGTGTGGGAAGTGCTCCTCCTTTTTTCTGCCTTTCTTTTATTGTATATCATTTTCTCTTATATTACTATGTCTGTCCTTTTATTGGAACACAATTCACAATATATTCACTTACATACACCACACAAACAGTGCATTAATTATCTTACCGCACCCATCCCCATCTTGTCTCATTTTCTGTCTTGTACTTTCATTTTTGACATTGGTGAGTTTAGTCCTCTGACAGAATCAGGGTTTCATCTGTTAATAAAACATGTAAGATCAGACTGTCAAAGAGAGCTGGTGAGGAACACATTCACTCTTACTCACACCTTAAAAAAAACAAACAAAAAAACGAATATCTCTTGGAAGATCAAAATGCATATATATCTTATTATAAAAAGTTTCACCAAATTGTAGTACTAACCAGGAATATTTATGTAGACAGTTGTTCAAAAAGGAAAAAAAAGAATTTGAATTGAAAATGAGATGCTAATCCGTTGTCATTATTGTAATTTATTTTATATATTTGTTCATGGTAACTATTGATGATAAAGAAATTGTTAAACTTTAGATGTTTGCATTGCACAACACTGACAGCTAATAACAAAAATTAGGTAAAATATTTTCCTTGGATAGATAAAAATAAGGATGTGTTGTGGTTAAGCTGCAGTTAAATGACAAAAATGGAGTGCATTATTGACCATTGCCATAGTAACACTAAATTCTACTCAGCCTTGCAGGAATATTGCCACTTTTGCTCTGTTTTGGAGTCTGACACATATTTACATTGCAATGTGTACTTTCTGATCCACTGTTGTTCTTTAATAAAGGGGCAGATGTGTTCCAGGATTTGTAAAAGTTTATTATTTTATTAGGAATTGGTGATTAGCACTGTTGCCTCACAGCAAGAAAATTCCTGGTTTAAATCTCAGCAGAGGGCTTTCTGTGTGGGAATTTGGATGTTCTTCCTGTGCTTCCATGGGTTCTTGCTGTGCACTCCAGCTTCATCACACAGTCCAAAACAAACAAACAAGCAAACAAAAAGCATATATGCCAGGTTATTTAATCATTTAATTCTACATTGCCCATACAGGTGAGTATGAGTGGAAATAAAGCAGCCATTAGAAAGGCTGAAATGAACTTATAACGATACCTCAGTTAAGTCTTAGGTATGACTTGCTACAATTTTTTTTCTCATTTAGTTCTCATAGTGAATTTTAGGATAAATATAACAAACATTTCAGGCAAAATGCAGACAAAGATGAGGCTAAATTGAGAAATAGGTTTATATGTGTGTTAGAGCTGTATGAGAGCAAACTTTGAGCAATAAAATTTACCGTGGACAAATAACATAATCAAAGCTTGTTAATATCCTCAAATTCTAATGTCCTTATGCACAACACTGACATACAGACAGAATAGTCTTTTCTTGTCGGACTTTCCCTTGAAAACTTCTAGAGTATATTGGTCTCACGAGAGCCTGGCTGCAGGATCTCAAGAGTCACAATTAGTTTAGCAGTTTTTCTAAACCAAGGGTAGAACAGTGCATAGATCACAGGGTTGATGCAGGAGTTTAAAAAAAACAGAAGCATAACAAATGCAACAGCCCCATATGACCTTGTCAGGATGTCTTCCCCGGCTAGACTAATGCAATAATAAGGACAAAAACACATAAGAAAAACAATCACTAGAACACCAAGAGCCCTGGCTGCTTTCAACTCAGACTTCCTTGTTTGTGCAGACACTGAATGCTGGAGTGTGACAGCTGTAATGCGAGAGCCCATGGAACGAGCCTGAGACACAGCTACCACAAAAACTCTCATATATAGCAGAATGATGGTAGTAATTGGAGCAATAAAGCTCAATAAAACATCAACAAATCCTGCAATATAGTCAACAGATAAGACACATTCCCCATAGCAAGTATTACGGCTGCCTGGTATTATAAAGTCATCCTTTACCATAAAACCACCATAGAAAGCAGAACAGGCCCAACACAGGAAGACACAGAATTTGGCTCTTCTCAGAGTGACTTTGGTTGTGTAACGGAGAGCATCACAGATTGCCACATAGCGATCAATTGATATGAGAACCATGTCTCCCACTGATGTGCTTGAGATAATGAAGATAATAAATTTATACAAAGAACATAGCAGGTTACCGAGAAACCAGCACACAGTGGTTCTAAGGATTTCTCCTGGTGTCAACAGGAGTCCCACAAGGAAATCTGAGATAGCCAGGGAGAGGAGGAGGATGTTGGTGGGAGTGTGGAGCTGCCTGGAAGGAGACAGAAAACCATCATTAAACCAACAAGCCATCATATCTCAGTGGTGAAAATATTCAAAGAACATCTCATAGTAATATGTGATCCATTGTCTGCGATGTGGCATTGCAATTTCCCTAGATAAAAGAGATAATTTTGTACAAGCTTAAATACAGTTTACATTGAAATCTACATTAACTATAAAAACAAAGAAATAAATAACCTGTACAAAACAACATGTGTGGCTTTATCTACCTGAAGTGGGAGATTGAAATGATGACCAGCATGTTAAGAGTGACAGAAAGCAGAGCAATTAAGGACAGCATGATGTAAAAGCCCAAAACCTTGACTGAACGAGGCTCCGGCTTCTTGCAGGAAGTGTTGGAGAGATGTGGAAAGCAAAAGTCTGCTCCAGCCTGGATCTCCATCTGCAGAGCTCTACAGACACCTGCAGCTCTGCCAACCTTGAACCTAATTTTGCAATATAATGGACTTTTCACACTTTGTAGCTCCTCCCTTTACCTATTACTTGGCCTCTGTTGGACGCTGACATCCTCCCATTGCTGTCTATTTTGGATAAGACACTTCAGTTATCTCCCCAAGGATGTGTTGGCTGTATGGGGGCTAAGTTATCCTTTGAAAGCTGTTGAAATATATTGGAATTATGCAGGAAATATCTGTTTTTTATATTAAAAACATCCTGTTGAATTCATAAAAACAACTACAAAAAACCAAGCCATATTTCTCAAATACATCCCTTCTATTGACTTCCTGTTAATTACAGACATAAATGTAAAATCCTTGCCAAATCAATATATACCAAGCTCTTCTCCTATTAAATCACCTCCCTGTTTTGATTTTGGAGGCAGATACCCTCACTGTATTCAAGACTCAGTTAGGTTTAAAGCTTTACCTTTTTTTGGTTGCCTGGTAGGCTCATCCTCTTAAAGTTTGAATTTTTTCATTCCAACATCACTTGCTGCTCTTTGTATACTTATACCACAGTCAAAATCAAAGTGACGTTTGGTAGCAAGGCTACTATAGACATTAAACTATTAGTTTTGCTGTTAGTTGGCAGACTAGGATGTTGGTTACTCTTTTTAAGAAGAGAGTGTTCCAACTACAGGAGATTCACACTCCTTATTCTCCCTTATAAGGTCTATGCAGGGATGAGGATAGTTTAAAACATTGGTGAACCTCACATTCTGGAGGCTATGCTTGGTCTGCCCTGGTCATTGAACACTGGATGAGCTCTGCCATTGCAAGGGTCCTGGAGGGAGTGCAGGTACTTGCCCATCTAGTTCAAATGTCTTATGTGGACACAGAGAAGACATGTGCCTCAGGGCACCAAGTGGGGTGCACTCTGGGAGTATGGAGTACTGGGCCCATTGCTATGGGCTACATTCAGTACCTGTGCAGATGGAGCGAGAGTCTGGCCCAAATTAATAGGAGTAAGTCAGTTTCATTCCAGGTGGGAGTTGGACTCTCTCAGGGATGTTCTCCATTATCAATTCTGTGCCTAATTTTTAGGGACAGAATTTCTAGATGCAGCCAAGATGCCAGGGGAGGGTTGGTGGCCAAGGGATTCGATCTTGGCTTTCTATAGATGACGTGGTCCTGTTTGGTTCATTAAACTGTGATCTTCAGCTTTTCTTGGAGCGGTTCGATTGAAACAACAGGGATGAGGTTCAACACCTCTAAAAAGGCACCATGTGAACTGACCTTGATAAGTGTAAGTTAATGAATGTATGGACTGATGAATTAATAGTTTTGTGATGAATGGGGTTGCATTAGACTGAATTTAAGTTTTAATTTTCATTAGACTTAAGTGTTCTACATTAAATATAGGACCGTATCTAATCAAACTTATTTATTTTCTTTTTCTTTCAGTTTCTTTGTATTGCACCAATTTACAGAAAGTTAGTCTTGGGGCTGTCAGAGAAAGCAAATAAATTAAATTAAAACCCTGGTAAATATGAGTCGCAAATCCCAACTCTAAGGAATCGAATCCTTGTATTTGGTCTGTTACTCACTTCATAAGTCTATATGATTTACAAAGTATTTACATAAGTTATTGACTAATTCACAGCTTTTCCATCCTGTACATGACGGCATACACAAAACCAAACGGTAGGTTTTCCCTTTTTGTTCAGGATGATAGCATTTTTTCTGAATTGCAGAGCAGGAGCATTCATCATGCTGATTTTACAAGTAAATTGATTAGTCTGCAGAATGTGCAGAATCAGACTCACAATAATCCGTGGAATCACCTGGTTCATAGACACACAAAACAATCATACCGGCAAAGAGTACTGAGTCAGGACGACTACTATGAGAAATGGCCCCCTAGTGGTTACTCTGCTCTTTCCACTTTCCACCACAGCTCTATCTCTCCCTCTGAAATAGGCTTGTCCAGGCTGAACTCTCAGCCAATCAAGAGCCACTGGGACTTGCTACTTGATTCGAAGCACCACCTATAATTAGTGTGAACTTTTAACTACCTTCCTGCCAAAGCAGCTGTCACATGTTTGTGTGCATCCCCTACATGTACAAGCTATAATAGTTATATTATTATTCTTAGTGCAGTTGCTACTAATTCTTGTGTTCTGGTTGTGTGCTGTACAATTTGCACTAACATGCTGTCTGGTTAGTCTCCAGTTTAGTTTCAAGCGTGTATTATCATTGCTGTAAAACTACATGTTTGTTGTACAATTACATTGTGGTTAAGCATGCACTCTCCCCTTTGTGAAGGCTTAGATGTAAGATCATAACATGCATGGGCATGCCTGAACCAGTGATTAATATTGAAGTATTAGACATCCAATTCTGCATATACTGATGACCATTAAAGGGTGCTGTCTCACTTCCAGTTAAAATATTTCATTCAAGTACAATGCGTTTTATTTGACCCTTTGATTACAGCAATTCAGCGTGAGCTGAGAGCAATTTGGTCAGACAGCATGGAGGCTGTTAAAAAGAAAAAAACTGTGATGTTTCAGCAGCTGGTAATATACTGATGGCCCCTAAATGAGACCATGGCAGATATATACAGAATCTGTCAAATGATCTGGATATTGAAAAGTCCCCAGTGGAGCTTAAGCCTATGTATACAGGTGTATTGTACCTGAGCTTTGGGAAATTTCACATACCAAATAAGATCCAGATGTTAAGAGTTTCAGTGACTAAGTTCTCAAAGCAATCCAGGCAGATAAAGCTAAAAGTAAAACAGATCTAAATTATGCCAAATTCCTTCTGAAGAGACCAACATCCATCTGGAAAAGAGGAATTACTTTGTTGAGTTGATCAAAATTAGTAAATTTACTTAAATTTGGTTTGCCAATGTTTTATTTACAATTCAACATTATTTTCTTTCATGGTGATCAAAACAATGTGTCTGTATGATCTTTAGAACCATGCATAATGGGAAATAAATCTTAACTCCATTTAACATTTATCAAGGAAAATATTGTTTTAACTTCTCATTGTTACTCAGTTTTAGAACCAATATTACAAATTGTATTTATTTTTTCACCATTATATGGCAGCATCCTTTCATGAAGTTTACTTATGATTTTGTTTAATAAGTATCATTTCTGCTGTATGAAGTTTCTTTATGTAGAAATTCAAGAAATAGGAATTGACATTTCTCTGTGCAGAACTGAGTGCTTTCATTTGTAAAATTTGAATCTTTATTCTTATAATTTTTGTTTTGTCTCCCGTTAGTGATATTCTTTGACAGACAGTGATACCTCAGAAGTGAGGAGGGGACTCAGCACATCGAGGAGGATCATCCCAGTGTGTCAACTTCTGATTGGCTTTTGGTCACAGCCTGCCAAAGTCCAACACAGAACTTCAGTGTTCTTGTCTTAGCAACTCAGAATGCCAGGTCAAAAAGTACAGAATTCAAGGACAAGGAAGGTGGACAGAGCATATTACATGGAAGTCTGAGAACAAAGAAGAGATAATCCTCTGGCAAGCACACAGGGCACAAGAGCTCAGAACTGAAAACAAGGACTGGCAACTCCCACCTTTTGGGCGTTGGCCTGTGGCTGCAAAAAACAAGTTTCTTCTCCAGAGCCCTTTTGCCTGGATGTTGTTGACCAATTTTGTTATATTGTTGTGCTTTTTTTGTTCTTTTTTGCTCAGTGCACAACAAATATATTTATTTTTCCTTTTTTTATAGAAATTTTTATTTTTGTGACATCAAGTTTCCTTTCTTCTTTGTTTGGAGTCTACCTCAGATCTAGAAGTACTTTTCTCTGATAATCTTGCTAATAGCAAAAGTATCTTTTTTTAACTTGGTTTTTACATTTGTACTTAACATTATTTTTCATCTGCTGCACAAATAAAGTTCTGCCTGCGTAGAACTTTCAAGTCGGAGTGAAAATTTCCTGAAATCTTCATGAAGATCATCAGATGTGAGTCCACACAAGCCTTGTGCTGCCTGCCTGCAACCAGCTTCTGACTGTGAGGAGCTGGTTCCTGGATGATACCTGGTTGCAACTTCTGCAAGCTGACAGATCCCAACCAGCGGCACCTCGCAACATGATCACAATCTTAAATATGGTAAATATGGTTTACCTGTACAAGTTTTTTCGGGTTTATGTCACAATGTATTAGTCCAATTTTCTTCAGCTCATCAACTGTCAAATTTCTGTTAGAGATTGATTAATCTCCTCCCTTCTGAAATTCAGAATGTATGTTAAGCTGGCTCAAACATCCTTCTCCTGCTTCTTATAGTATGCAGCAAAGCGCCCTTCTCCTTCTTCACACTCCTCTAGCTCCCTAGCACCATGAGGCAGAAGCTGCTTTGACTTTGCAGGATCTGCAGCATCTGTCAAAACATCAAAAAAAAAAAGAGAAAAAAGACAGCAACAAAGGAGCCTTCATTACAACATTTGATACAGTAGATTCAACTAAAGAACTGAAAAAAATCACATTAAGCTTGATAATATTTACTTCTAATTTGTGCTAAGAAAAAAAAAAGTTATATGCTTGGCAGCACAGTGGCTTAGTGGTTAGC
Organism: Zenarchopterus dispar; assembly: GCA_028564865.1. NCBI lineage: Eukaryota > Metazoa > Chordata > Actinopteri > Beloniformes > Zenarchopteridae > Zenarchopterus > Zenarchopterus dispar. The sequence continues at coordinate 3,965 of JAOWBL010003947.1, read as the reverse complement.
ACAGTTGCAAGCAGGTTCCTGGTTTGATTTCTGGGCCTGAAGTTTGTCTGTGTTGAGTTTGCATGTTTTCCTCATGCTTGTGTGGGTTTTTTCCAGGTTCTCTGGCACCAACAGTCCAAAAACAAGAAAGTTTGGTGTATCAATAATTTTAATGCCTCTAGGTGTGAGTGTGAGGATGTATGGTTCTTTGCCTATCTATGAGGCTCTGCAATGGACTGGCGACCTACCCATGGTATGTGCAACTGGGTTTTGCTGAGTTGGGATAGCCTCCAGCAGACCTCTGTGATCCTGTGCAGAAAATGGATGAACATTTTATGTTACCTCTGGTCAGACTTAGGCACTGGTCTGAATGCGAATGTGGAAGATTAAACTATACGTAGTATAATATTAAGCATGTATATGTATGATTCAAACTTTCTTCTCAGCTCATCCAAAACCTTGATCCATCCTTTTGGGTTGAAAATCTGCTAAACAGATGGATCATTTCTGATGACAGCTCTACATCTTGGGAAGTGGAAGAGTTCTCTGTCAGGTATATAGGACAGCTATTTTGGTCTGGAATGCTCTAACTGCACTCATAATGCTGCTTGGAAGTTTATCTCTCCCTTGAAGCTGCAAGTTAAGATGAGTACTGATGTCAGTCAGAAGGGCCAGCTCTATGATCCAGTCTGGGTCATCTAACTCAGGCTCGTGTTTTCTCTTGCTGTCCAAAAAGTGTGAATTTCAGGGATTAAACTCAGGAGCCACTCCAGGACTTTTTCACAGGACAATTATCTCACCTGAGTATTCATCACCAGATCACCATGTCATAGTCTTCAATTAACTGTCGAGATTGTCTGTGTTTTAGCACTTTGAAGATGATGAAATTCACAACACTATAATTGTTTCCATCACATTTGTAAACTGACCATTTCTGGGTTTGATACCAATAATCGCTAATGAATAACACAGTGAAAATTGAAATAGTTAGGAATTTCTTCTCGTCTTGTCATGAGGCCAACAAGTCTCTTTGCCTTGCATATTTGGTGCGGCATAAGTGCAAATGCTTTCAAGCCCTGACCAAGAGAGTTTCGTTTACTCAAATGCCAAGAGTGCATTCATAATTTTTTATTGTAAATTTATTATAGAAATTGGTAATAATTTCCATTCTTTTAGTAATATAAATGAATTAAGCATGAACCCAAATATTGTGTGAAGGTGTGGCATTCTCTAGCTGCCATGTATTGTGATATTACAAGTATGTTTGTGAAACATTTTGAATTATTGTACAATGGACCGCTCTTTGAGACTCCAAAAACATAATCGTCATTGAAGTGCACCTGAAATCTGTTAATACTGGCAAGTCTTAAGTTTGTCTAGAGCTCGTCAGAGGAGTGACGTTTCTGTAATCAGCCTGCATCTCTGCTGTATGGGTAGTGTAGCTGTGTTGAATATCTTTTTGACTTCTATACACTGGCTGCATTTTCAGAGACTCAGTAGCTGCCACTCAAGTCACAAATTAAGATTTCCCGGGTCTCATGTGCCTCGCGAGCTGTGCAATAAGTATTGTTCCCTATTCAGCTTGAACTAGAATTCCCTCCAGACCCAGAGAAGTTCAAAGATTAAACGCAGATGTCTGTGTCATGCAGAGCTCAGTTACACAGTATAAGCAAAGTCTGCTTCTGCACTTTCTTCTGGACCATTCATGAACCATCTTTGCTCTTGCAATTGTGGGATGGAGAAGGTAAAATCACTTTCTTCAGTTTAGTAATTCAACCAAGTAATGACAACCAAACTGAAAAAAACTGCACAAAGATGATATACCTGACAAGGACGTATACAGTACTGTCAAAACTTTTTGTAATTCTCATGTCCATAAGCTGTAATCGTCTGTGGACAAAGAAAATGCTTTTCTAATTGGATGTCAAACTGAAAATTGTCTTGAGGGTACACTTTTCTGCAACAGGTTGGCCTCAAGAGAGTTTGGCTTCTGTTTCTGATGATTCACAATGGGTTTTACTATTTCCTCAGCCTGTGGTCTGTCATACCCTGCAAAAGAGATGCACTGTGGACAGAAATGTACTGTATTAGAAAAACAACCACTAGAATACTAGAAGTTCTTGTTGCTTTCAGCTCAGATTTTCTTCTTTTTGCAGTTGCTGAAAGCTGGAGTGTGATATTTGTGATGTGAGAGTGCATGGCACAGCCACAAGACACACAGCCATCACAAAACCCCTCATCTACAGAACTATGATGGTTGTAACTGGAACATTAAATGTTATAACAACTTCAAAAGTTCCTCAATGTGGTCAAATTAAAATAAATAAATAAATAACACATTCTCCATGACAGAAAATGTGCTTCCCTGGATGAGTCAAGTCATCCTTTACAATAAGGCTGCAATAGAAAACAGAACACAGCCAACAATGATCGTAGTACTGGAACAAGAAACTTTAGAACAATGTTGAAAAGTGTAGCAGGTTCACTGTGAACAAAGTCTGTTATATATTCCACAATAACAGAGAAATTTGCTCTTGTTATCAAGGAGTGGGAACAACATTGTGTTATTTTGACATCATTCTCCCTGGTTTGGGATTTTTCACATCTTGTTGCTGGTTGTTGATTTTTGGGCTTCCTGCTCAGAGCTCTGGCTTGTTTCAGCCATGTTCATATCTACTGCCTCTCATTTTCTCTGTGTTTGAATTTTTACATGCAGCATCAACCTGATAGGATCACACTCAAGATCAAATCAAACTTTAGGAGAGGAGGCGATACACATTACTACAGTGGGCCATTGCAATCTTACACACTCCCTTGTATCTACTGTTCACACACTATACACAGACACATTATGGTTGTCCCAATCTGGACTCTGAGACATGAATATCTCCTGCTGTGGCTGCACCTCAGAGCAGCTGATGGAGGACTGAGTGCTGGAGGACTCAGAGTGCTTTGGTACCATGGGGAAGGACCCACAGCACAGGCTACTCACTAAGAAAAGTGACAATGATAGGAGTCTTCAAGTTAGACTCTACACCAGTCTTCATTGAAGAGTCTTGTTGAATGAAAGTCACTGGAGGGATCTGAAAATATGGGACAAAGTTGCTTAATTGGTAACACTGATGTCAGCTCACTAGCTACAGTTGTGACCAAGAAGATTACGCCTACTTCCCACCTGACATATGTATTCGTTAACGGTTAAACTTACTGCTAGGTAATAAATAAATAATTTATGTGATCATTAACTAAATCTTTTCATTTAGTAAAATAAAACTGAAAAATCAGGTCATTTCTACTTGATCCCGATCATCTGGAAATCACGTGATCGCCCCTGACTTTCGATCACGATGACGTGATCAGAAATTGAGTGACATAATTATATCAGAAGCCATTCTGATGCTGATTTGTTGGACTCCTCAGATCATTCTCCTGTTGCAAGACACAAATTTGAACACCACATGACAAGTTCTGACAATACTGTCTTTGTCCTTTTTAGGTTTGTCATGATATTGTGTGTTGTTTATCTCTATAATCCTTGAAATGTACAAGACAATTTCCAAGAGCTGGTTAAAATTATGTTCATCACTCCCACTATCTCTATTTATGTCTACTAACAAAAGAGTGATTATGTCAAAAACTTCTGATATAAATTTACTGGAATGCTTCAAATCATCCCCCCGTTGCAAGACCCAAATTTGAACACCACCACCCCCTCGACCTCTGCTCACCACAAACTAGGTGTTTGCAGATTCAAGCTAGAGTCCTGAGAGCTTCAGAGTTCTGGGCACTATCTTAGGTGTTCCACTATCTTAATCCTGGAGAACCCACGGGGTCAAATTTGCCCACCATTTTTTGCTGATACCCAATGTAAAAAAAAAAGGGTTGTTGGGTTCTCCAGGGTTAATGTGGTTTGCTGGCTCGTTCAGTGACCAAACAAGTTTGGTCAAGTTTGACCAGTTCTGACAAAACTTATTGTAGATATTAAG
>JAOWBL010003944.1:0-11694 GCA_028564865.1 Zenarchopterus dispar | reverse complement strand
ATGTATATATAAGTCAGAGGACTACCTAGTCAGTGAATGCTCTATTGACTAGTTTTGTTCAGAACAACTGGGATCAGAAAATCAAAGATTTTAAGCAAAATTATAAGGATTTCTGTCACCTGATAGTTTGGCAAATTTTCATTAGTGCCTGCTGGTATTAACAATTACTCTGCAGCAGCTGCTGGTTGTGGCTGGATTCACAGTCTTCCTCTCCTTTTAGCTTGCTAACATTAGCTGACGTCTCAGAAACGGATTACTGTGTAAATTACAGGTAGAACAATTTCATAATACTGTGACTTTCTCCACAGCTGGAAGGAGGATGAAATGTTGAATATCTGCTTCGTGTCTTTGTAATTTTACATAGAAGCAGCTTGATTTTGCTGGGGTTCTGTTTTCCTGGTTAGCTCGGTTCATTTACCCTGGTCTGAGATCTGTCAGTCAGCATCCTCGGTGAATATACCTTAGCATCTCAGAGCCGGAAACACCCCTTATTTTCTCATTATTATAAAACCTACACTTATGCACTCGTGATTGTTTTAATCATTCATGTTTGGCTGGGCAGCTATTAAAACATTTCACTGTTAAGTAAAAGACTCAGAGCTGAGCTCATATTTCCTCCAAGATCATGTTGTCAGAGCCTGACAAGATAGAAACCATCAAAGCTGAGCTCAGAGGACAATTGTGGAGCAAAAGAAACTCTGACTTTAACGTTTAACATTATAAACCTCAAGAAGAGTGTAACAATGACAGCTTACTGCAGCAGATAAAATAGCAGACGCAAACGCTCATTTCAGAAATGTGAAAGAGTATCTGTCTATTTATAAGCCAAAGATGACTCCATCTCCTCTGCTTGTAATCATTTAATTCCTTCTTCCATCACCATTTCATCAATAATGCACTGAAAGCCTTGACGACAATGATACCATCACATGCTTGGCTAATATCCCAGAGCAAAAGACTTGACTGAAATATCACTTAGAATGTTCTGGACAGACATGCAGTGTTAGTGCTACCATGTCTTCTGTTTTATACCCAGCTGCATCATGTGCCAAAGTGTACATGGATAGGATGCTGAACCCCACACCGGCGTCCACTCGTGGTGCTGGACCCAACCCCAGATAAATGTCAGGAAGGGTATCTGACGTTAAACCTGTGCCAAATCAGTGTGCAGAACATCCACTATGGGGACTCCTACAAAAGGGAAAAAGTCAAAAGAAGTTGCATTTTTTTTACCGGAAAATGGTGAAGAAAACTATAAAATATAAGTTGTCAGATGTTTCCTGAAGACCAGTTTTCTTCTCATATTGAAGCTCAGGAGGAATGAAAATGTATTTGAGACTTGAGCCCTTGAAGACCTTTATCATTTTGAGACCTGTTGACAGAAATTCAGCACTATTCTGTGAGCCACAGAATTTAAATAACTGCATATATACATGGTAAAATGCCAGAACACTTTGTTTATAATTATTCATTACGTAAGAGAAAAACAAGTAGTTTTGGAAAGCTTTATTAAGTAAAGGCTTTGAATACTTCCTCCACTGCTGCGGGTGTGTGATACTAACCTTTTCCTGTGCTGCCTATCAGGGCCTCATTAAGGGATAAAATGCTGTGGGAGCATCATCCCAGTGAAAGCTGTTAGCATGCGTCTGTGCATTGTTTGCGTCTTAATAAATTCCTACTAAGCTAAATACACTCAGGATTAGATTAATGAGTCTGCTGTTTGTGGAGGAGTCTCATCACCTTGGTGATGATTTAAAAAAAAATCTTTTTACTACTTTGGAGTCCGTTCCAGAGTTGCTGCCAGGAATCATTACTTTCAGTGGGAAGATGCAACGCAAGTGGATGTTACTCATTTGTATGTTCCTAATCACAAGGTTGGCTATTATTGCATCTCAGATGCATATCCATTAAGTAAATGAATAGGCATTACCTTGGCAATAAACACTAGCTCCATGATTCATTTCATTAGTTTTTCCTATTAAAGGAATGTCCGTGGGAACACAAACGAGCTCGCCTCCCAGTTCCATCTGGCCACACCGGATTATTAACATCACTACTTACGAGGAACAGTTTGCTCAAATCTGTTGTGGAAAAACACGTTCATGTTACTTACTGTAAGTGAATTGACAAAAACGTTCTTTTCTGCAATGTAAATAACTATTTTCAGAATCAGATAAGCTGCATGTGCCACAAATGGGAGGGTTTTAGTCGATTTTCCTTTTCTTTCTACCTGGGTGTCAGGTCTGTGCCAGGCCTGCCGTTTGCTTGTACAGGCAGGCAGCTGGAAGATTTCTGGTTTCCTGTGAACTGAAGCGAGCCGTCTGATGGCGCGCTGCAAGCAGATGGTTGCTCTGACTCCTTCCAGCAGCGCAAGAACATGTTGACGTTCCCTTGAAACCGACATCACACTTTGGTGTGATGTCAGGACTTTCAGGACTGAGACGAAGAAAGTGATGACTTCTGCATTTGTTTAGGGAAAATTAACTTGCATAGTTCATACAGAATGAAGGTTGTTGTGCACAAAAAAGATGTATTTTGGATCATGCGTTGTCTGTTAATGTTCATTTTTACTTTCTATAAAGTAATGAAATCTTTGATATATTTGTGTACATATTTAGGCGGTGAAGTATGTTTATCATACGTCTTCACCTTTAAGAGTCTGCTGTAATTTCTCAGTTATATAGCTACCACCACTTTAAGCACTCAGCTTGTATCTTGAAAACCTTCATGTTTGAATGATTTAAAATTAGTCGTAGACAAAATGTTCAAATACCTAAATAAAGTGGTCTCAATCAGTTAGCTTTATGATAGTTTATTCACTTTAATATGTGCTTTGAGGATCATCTCGGTACCAAGAGCCAACACCTGGTCTTATGGACTGAGTCCAATACGGAAGTAAGAAAAGTTGTAGTTCCTTGACTGGCCACTGGGGTCTGGCTCCAAAAACAGCCACCTTCAATTATCTGATCCTATATTAAAAAAACATTTTTTTGTTTTGGTCTCCATAGTTAGATTTTGCGTACATGACAACTCTACAAAGGGGTGAATTTTTTGTACCACATCAGGTAAAATTATACAAAGTAATAAACTGAATTTAGAAATGCCAGGTCTCAGGAGGGTATGAAAAGGAAAAAGTCATAAAAGTACCCTTCAGAAAAAGAAAGAGGTTTGTCTTGTTATTCTTACTTTACAGTAGATGACCAAGTAACAGAGGAAACAAGGTGTGTATTGTTTAAAAAAATACCGGCATATAATATAAAATCCGTATGTCTTGTAGCCCTAATCAGTGTGAGCTGTTTAAGATTCAAACAATTACATAACTTAGGTCTTTTACATTTAATTGAAAACTGTCCACAAACTGAGCATAATATGCCAAAACAGTAGGAGAAAAAACAAGATGTTTATAGCACAATGTGGAAAAAACAAGCAAGCAAACACTAGCTTTAACAGCACAACGGGGTGTGCCAACTTAAGTTTTTTCATTTTAGTTGTGTTAGAGGTTGAACTTGATTATAATTTCGCGAAGGTATCAATAAGACATGCAGCGAACCTTGCAATATTTCCCCTATGAATTGTAGCATTAGCTCAAAATGAAGAAGTGCTTCAAAATTGTTCTCAAGCGCCATATTTGACTAAATGTGTTAGACACGTACGTGGCCAAGAAGACACCACAGCTGTCAGGGGCAATGCAGCCCAGAATGAAAATATTCACGTTAAGTCAAAGCGCCTCCAAATTGTTCTCGAGTATCTCAGGAAATGCAACAGACGCGTACAAAAACGTAAAGCACAAACAGACTAAATGACATGTTGTGTGTGCCAATAGAAAATTAGCCTTCTCTCAGGAGATTCTTGTTGCTTGACAACTCTCTGGCAGGTGGCGTTTTATACATGCGTGCACGTACACACACATTCTTTTTCTTCTTTTTCACTTACTGTGTCTCATTATCCTCTGTTCCAGCACATAATGGACTAAAGAACATTTAGCACAGAAAATGGTTTCATAGGGAAGCAGAGCTTTTCCCCACAGAGCAACTGTGGGGAATAGCACATGCATTATGAATATCTTTTTCTTTTTTATGGGCTTGTTGTTATATTGCAAGAACACAACACTAATTGTTCCTTTGGGCTTCAGGTCACCATTACTCTGTGACTCCAGAATTTAGGAGATTAGTCTCTAGACTGGAAGACATTGTTGTGAAAAACTGCTAGTTTGCACAACAAACCTGCCCTCTCGAGTTTGATGACTAACCGTTTGTTTGATTGCCAGATTTCCTCGCCTCATCCCTGCTCATGCATGTGCTCGGTTCTGTCGTGCCATTGTGTGCCTTTTATGTTTCAGGTTCATTCTCGACTCGCTGTACCTTCTTTAGAAAAAGGGACTTTTGCAGTGGAGGGAGAGACGTGATGTGAAAATGAAACAGTGCACCTTGGGCTCAGTCCCCTCCAAGTCATTATTCTCAGCAGACTTTTCTCAACAAGATGATCATCTCATTATTGATTCAGTCCAGTGTTTACCACGCAGCGCGGGGCAATAACCGAGCCGATCTCTGCCCAACAACTGATCTGAGAGGATTACGGGAATGCATCAGCCCAGCACATGAATAAATGGTGATGTGATGAAAGCGGGTGGAGCACACTTGAAAATGTAAAATCTTCCCCAAGCGAAGAATCAGCTTCAGGTGTGTGGATGCGCACAGGAAAGAAAGTCCCACACAAGTTTTAATGATGTTTTTGAGCCTGTTGTTTTGCACTTGCATAAGGACTTTATCAGATAATTTTGAAGGAGCAGAGAAGAGAGCGTGCGTCTCTAACTTTTCCTCATCAAAGAATGGCCCTGAAATCCCTCAGTGTCTCTGCTGCCCTACATTTCTTGGTCTCCGAAGTGTTTCTTTCTCTGACAGCCACTCCTTTTTCTTGCTTCTCTTTTTCATCTATCAGATTGCATTTCGTTCTCTCCCCCTTCTCAACCCGCCTCCGTCTGTCATGGCTCCCAATTTTTTTTCGTATTTCTCTCCCACCTCCCTCTCTCCTCCTAATGTCCTTCTGTAATTTCCTCCTGGCTTTTCCACCCCTCTATCTTCTCTGCTTGCCACCTACTGCTTTCAATTGTTGAGCAAAGAGGGAGGAGAGGAAGAGTTTCTGTGACCTGGTAAATTGCACCTCATCTTTTGTATTCATGCCAAAGCAATCATTCCTTCAGGGGTGTGTCTGTGCGGTCCTCACAGCAGTATCTCTCTCCTCGTCCATCTGGGTGGAGGATACAGGAGCAGCTAGGCGGCTGCATCATTGTGCAGTCTGCACCAGCGCCTCACAGGCTGATATGGAGTCAATTAAGGCAGAAGAGTTTGTGTTGCAACAAGGTGCAACCTTACACGCTGGCTGCCAGGGTCCGTTCTTTGTGTTCTCTTTTAGGGTCACCCACACGGGATGAGGTGAGGAAAGAGGAGGAGGTCTTATCTTGGAAGGAAGAAGAAAAGAGACAGAAACAGGGACTGGCTTTGTTCTTTTCACCCGTTTGTGTAAAAGTGATAAGGAGATTCCGGTTTGATGGCAGAGGCCTGGCTTCAGGGCAGAGTCTGGCTGCAGAGGTGTTTAGATACAAAAGCATTTGTGAGTGGGGAGGCAGAGCAGGGAGTGGAGCCAGGCACGGCGTGGGTGGACACCAGTTCATCTGCTGCAACACTTGTCACGGAGTTGGTCACAAAATTTTGAAGAACATTTTTTAAGCCACTGTCTACAACATTAGAACAAAAAACAGAGTTGAAGTTGGTGTACCAGAGTGTTGAATCTCGGGTGACTGAGGATCATTGGTTTGTTCAAGCTTAATGCTGCGAGGAAGCTGCTTTCACAGTGTCTCCTTTAGATGAAGAATTGTGCTCATCTGCATGCATCTCATTTTATTTCTAATTGAACTGACTAAATGCTAAAGATGTGTGAATGCTGCAAGTCAAATACAAATAGTATTTTTTAAACAAGGTCTGAGATCACAACAAATCTTATTGTGAGCTGATAAAATCTACTACCTGTGTGCAGCTGAAGGTTTTTGGATGTTTTAGAGCTGCTCATGTTTCAGTACAGAAAGGGAGGTTAAGTAGGGGAATTTTGAATTAAATTGGAACTCAAATGTTTTTATTTTTGATCTGACATGGTTTGGTAGAAAAGGATTAAAAACAAGCGTCTAAGAACACATGCATGTACAGAAACATCTGGAATATTCTGGAGTGGTTCAAATGATTTATAACTGAATCTGGACAAATGAACAGAATTACAGCAGATGAATAGATGAACTCTCATCAACCGGTGTGCTAAATTAACTTTAAACTACACTTTTGACAGAAAAATAATGAGTAGAAAGCTGAAGAAAGAGCAGAAAAGTAGTGATCTAGCTCGAGTGATGGTTAGTGGCCTCTTAAATTCACAATAAAATGCTGCTTTCTGTCTTACTTTTAGTGTATCTGATTTACGGTGTTTGAATCTGCTGCATAAACATTTCTTATTTTTAGTAGTAAAACTTTAGCACCATTGATTAAATATGTTTACCTAATCTTCTTTATTTCACCTCAAACCTAACTGAATCCAGATTTCGGGCCTCACTAGTCCTGGTGTACTTTGCAGGATTGTAGAAATCATCTGCGCAGGTGTTGAATTTCTGTCCTGTATGTTCCTCGACTTCATCTGCATCATATCTGATTCTTCTGAGATTATACAGTAATCTTAGTTCCAGTAAAACCTTTAAAACACATTTGAGTTCTTGGTTTTAGGGAATCTGGAGTTTCCCTGAGTTCCACTCAAATCAAATGCAAAGTTTGCCATGGGAATATGATCATGTGTTGTTTTTCTTGCTTAGCTTGTTAGAAACACGTTCCTTCCAGTTGCAGTTATTTTCTCCCATTAAAACCTCTTTTTATGTCTTTTGTCCTGTTTCCGTCTCTCTCCTCCAGCTTTTAATGCAACTCAAGACAAGTTTGTTTATATAATTCGTTTCATTCACAAAGACAATTCAAAATTCTTTATGAAGGTATTAAGATGAAAAGAACAAAAGAAAAATCATTAAATCTATGGGAACACCATGAGAAAGCGAATAATATCCATAAGACAAAAATAAATTGATATAATAGCCAATAAAAGCAGGAATTTAAGAGATTTAGAAATAAAAGGAATAAAACAAAGAACAGCGTTGATAAGGAACAACAGTGAAGTAACGTGCAGCAGAAAATAAAATGAAACAAAAGCTTAAGGGGCTCAGGGCTGTCTTCATGCTGCACATTTAATAACAGGAAGTTTATTCCTTTGAACCCAAACACATTTTCAGCCTGGTTGGTTCTGTCTTCAGGTTCTGGCAGATGGCTGTCCTCCAAGCATCTCAGTCTTACTTGCTTTATATTCTTCAAGGAGATTGGTTGTGTATTATGGCTCCATATTATTTATCAATTTGTAAACGAAACTTTGAAGTCTATTCTGTAGGTCACCGGTAGCGAGTGTAAAAGTTTGAGCTCAGGGGTGATGAGCTGAGTCTTTGAACTTTGACACCACGGTTAGGGTTAGGGTTAACCCGCTGAGTAAGCTGAAACTGTCTCAGAGCACTTTCAGCAAGACCAGACGAGAGACCATAAATTTACTACGTCGTTCAGCTTCTTTGCCAAACAACAGCGGCACCGTTCCTCACCAGGAAACTTTATTTTCAGCTTTTAATCAGTGTGATTGATGATGCTGTGGTCAAAATGACCCAATGTGGACTTTGGTTTTGTTCTCAAGGCAGCACAGATCATGAAAAACGAAAACAAAACACTCTTGTTACTTCTCAAGGGCTCTGGCTGCTGTTAAGTCAAGCTTTCATCTTATTTGATGTGAAACTGGCAAAAAAAAAAAAAAAAATGGGACTAACTTGCTGTGTCCTAACAACACTGAAAACCTGTCGTGTTGTAGAAAGGGATCATTTTTCAAACTAATGGATCCGTTTCTCCTCCTGTGTTCACTACTGCAGAAACATTCCTCTTCTGCAGATGATCTAGCATCTTTACATTGATTCTTTGTAAAAATTTAATTGATTTCTTGTAAAATTTTAAAGGAGAATTTCAAATCCTCCCTACCACGTCCAAAGCCTGTATGGCCTCTCTTGTTCCAGTCTGGAGACCCCGTTATTCCCCATCTCCCCACATGAACTCGTTGCTCTCCAAATATAAGTTTATTTATTGAGCACAGAATCTGGGGGACTTTCAATTTCTTTGAAAGATCTCATATTTAAGGTGTTATGTTTAACTTACTGATCTTTGTGTGGACAATATGCTCTTACACGTTTTTTTTCTTTAACTTAATATAAGTTTTGCTCTATAAAACATTTTGGCTTTCACTTGTATTTGAAATGTTCTCTGAAGAAAGCTGAACTGACTTGAGTTAAATTGTAAATATATAAAATTTAAAAGTGGGAATAATCTGTCCTTGAAAAGGGCCTCGAGGTTTTGAAGTTTTGGGTGTTGTTGTTAAAAATGGACCAAATGTTACTAAAAAGAAAAAACCTCTTAGCGCAGACAAGAGAGTGCAGGTTCTAACTGGCTTTGTTATCCTCTGAAGGGGTTGCATCCAAATGCCAGTCAAATCTCTACTGACCAACCTCCCCATGTCCAACTTTACACCAGAAATAAAACTATTTGCAGCCTGGTTAAACAAAAACAGTTTTAATCCCTATTGCTACATTTCACACTTGGATAGTGATTCTTTTTATGCTATTTTATTTCATTTTATTTATTTTTGCACCACATCAGGTAAATGTGTATAAAGCCACAATTTTAAATATGATTATGGGTGTAGATTTTTGATTAGTAGCTTTCTGTTTTTATTAAAATATAAAAGGGTCATGGTTTTTTTTTTATTGTTTATAAAACCTTTTCATTTGAACCTTTTACATAAACATTTTTATTCACCAACCAAAGCCTCCAACTCAACAGAAAGAAGAGAAAAGTTGAGGAATAAATACTGCTGGGGATGACCAGAAGAATAACGATATGCTACCTGACCACAATGAGCAGGTATCAGTCCACAGATTAATGACTCTGGTCTTAGTTTTTCGTACCTGCTTACAAACATTGTCAGCTGCATGATGCTGTTTTATAGCAGGCTTGTTAATAAGATATAGTTACTTCTTCAGGCTTGCTCTAACTGAGCTTTTATCCCTGTTGAACCAAGTATACATGATATAGTTTTTCTTGTTGTTGCACTCACCACCACACCTCCTTCACCTCTCTCCTCTCCCAAACACAGGCACTAGTGAGACATATCAAAATGGATGAAGTTTCTGCATCTACTTTGCTAACAGGGCTCAGGATATAGTGGGCATAGAAATATGTATGAAATACAGCAAAGCATGGATTAAAAGTCTGGGCTTGGCTAAAAGTGGAGACATTTCAAAGGCTGTGCAGAGCAGGAACAGTTTGCATGGAGGCCGTTTTCTCTGGATGAAATTCAAATCGCTGCTGCTGCACCACGCTGCTCACAAAATAACATGCAATTTCACTTCTTAAACTGTTTATTCAAGCAGACCAGGTAACTTTCAAAAGCTGCATCACATCTTTTAAAATACCAGGGTTGTGCTATTGCTCTGTTATCTGCTTTTTCACTAATTAAAAGCAGCAGGAGCTGGTGGTTTACACATGTCAGGCTGCTGAACAGCCACTTGTATTTCTGAATAAGGGTTTTTTTAGTTTGTTAATAATTTTTTGTGGTCATGCCTGAGATTTTAGGAAACACTTGTAAAATAAATGCATCCCAGATGCATGGTGCAGCTGCTGATGCGTACAACTCCACTTGACGTCCTCTAAACAGTTTCTTTCCTCTCTATTGTTTACTTTGACCACACAGGTACACATTAAATATCCACTGCATAATGCAGCGCAGTCAGTGTTGGTCTCTGTACACACTTCCACTAAAAAGTTCTCTTTACACTTTGAAGATCAGGGCTCCATCACCAATGTTTGCTCTTCTTCAAACACTCAGAAAGATATAAGCTTTTATTTTAACCAGTGCCCCGTAACAAGTTCACTAACCATGTCACTCATCAGGAAAACTCCCAGCCCCCCCATCAGTGAATTTTCATTAGTCTCCTTTTAAGTCAGATGTTGTTTTTTCTGAAGTAGATAATTGCCCTCCATCAAAGACGTCTGCCTGTAGGATGCTCGCAGAAAACTCTGCCCTAATTAAGACCAGAGCGCCAGAGCAGCAGGAGCTGTCAGCCTGGAGTATGACCGCTGACCGTTCCACACCCTAATTGCCTCAGTTTCGAGATCCACTCTCTCCTCCTCTTCATCCTCTTCTTCTCATCTTCATTAGTTCTCAGCTTACTTCCCACCTCAGCTCTCCCTAATGACTGGTCAAATGTGCATGCCAGTTAAACAGCTCCAAACAAGCCTTGCTCCATCGACTCTGCCCTGCAGCGCTCAACCTGCCAGAGTGCATCAGGGTGTGTGCACTCATCTACGAAACAGAGCCAGATTTGATCCTCCTCTAAATGCAGGTCCTTTACCTCCATAACTGGATTTACTCTCGTCTTCTCCACTTTTGCCTGGAGATGTTGAGATTTTACTCTTAACTGATGACTACAGTTGCACCACCCCTCTTGTTTGCTCAGGCTCTGCTGCAGCTGATTCACTAATTTGTGTTTTGTTTTTCCATTGTTTAATGCTCCATTTATTCACTTTCACTGTTCCTGAAACATGTAGCTCCTTCGCCATCCATTCTTCCTTTGGTCTTGCCCTCCTTTTAATCATGCCATATCAGAATTAGCAGTTTCCCCTCTTACAATTGGAGCTAGCTTTGAAATGTACTTACTTTGTTTTTTGTCATCTTTAGGCAGATTTCTGGCATTCTTAAATGGCTTTTCCCCACAACCCATTCCACTAAGTGATGAAATACTATGTTAGCTCCACCAATTCACACTAGAACAATCTCAGTGAAATGTCTTTTCACATTGCTGTGAAAAAGATGATGTTGGATTGTTTGATTTCGCTCAGACTGTTCACTTCTCAACTGAGATCTCTGATGTTGTTTCCAGGTTCTTCTGGAGTTTGGAGCTCACAGTTCTGAGTTCTCCAGTTACCACAGGCACCACTGTTGCCTTCACGTCAACACATTTACGTTTCTTCCTTCAATTATTGGTATTTTTCCAGTATCTCATATTCCTTCTTCTTGATGTTGCTGTTGCTTGGGTCTATCACTACTTTTGCTTCTGGAGGAATTTGTCCATCACCACAATGTCCGCTTGTATTTAGCCATCACCGGTCTTGTCAACCTGGATTTGAAAGTCCCACAGGACTCTTTGCCCTTTCATTCTCCACTGCTCTTGGATGTAACTGGGCTGTGGGACTTTAAATGCATACTCAGTACAGATGTCCCTTAATGTTATTCCCTCTACTTGGTTGTTGGGTTGGTCCATTTAAGCCCCACCTACCAGCATCTTACAACCCAGCTCCAGCCACTGGTAGGACTCCTGAGTGTCAGCAACTACTCAAGTCTGCTGGAAACTAATACAGGCATGTTTTTCTTTTTTTTTGGAGATGAGAGAGGATGGATGGATGGATGGACGGACGGATCGATGGATGGGTGGATGGATGGATGGACGGATGGATGGATGATGGATGGGTGGGGGGGCGGGTGGGTGGGAGGTTGGAGGGATGGATGGATGGAGGGATGGATGGATGGATG
>JAOWBL010003943.1:0-11696 GCA_028564865.1 Zenarchopterus dispar | reverse complement strand
AAAACCTTGTATACACTGTATAAGGAACAACACACTGGCAATGCTGAAGTTTTACAAATACCTTCATCAAACAGAATATTAAAATATAGTCATAATGCAAGAAAGACTTCTGAGCTTTGCTATAATTTACTACAGTAATCTATTTGTGCATGTTGAACTGATATATGTAGCAAAGAAGCTAACATTATAAACAGAAAAATAGAGCAACCAGTCCAGATTACTCACTCTTTTTTACACATGTCAAAAAGGAGCAGAAGGTGGTATAATCTTTACTATTTAACTGCTAAATGGAAAAAAGTAAAATACTCAGATAAAATGCTAGCTGGTATCCTTCATAACTTCAGTTTCTCCTTCAGCCACATTGAACAGAGCAATGAAGTTCTGACTGAACAATTATTGGACATATGATTTATCAAACAACAACTCTGCAGCAAAGTCTATTTAATTAGTGTCAAGCTGAACATTAATTTCAGCCTCATGTTATTGACCAATCACGGGGTGCCACTGCCTTTCCAAGACTCAAACTTGAAATACCTTCAAAAAATCAACAGGTGGCACTCTGTCCTCCGCCATCTCCAAATGTTCAAAAGTGCACTGCCTTAATTATTGATCACAACAACACCCCAAACTCCCAGAACGTTCCCTCTGTCATCGCTAATGTTTCTAACACTGACTAAAAGTGAAAATGAACCTGGGGTTCAGGAGGGGCAGCAACACCGATGCCATGGGAGGGTTTTTACTTTCTGAGGCAGAACGTGAAAAGCCCACGAGTTGCACTGATACTGGTGTAAACCTTTACATGGCTGTGTAAGAGCCCCACTCTTGTCCCCTGTAATTACTCTGACGGCAGATGCACGACACACAGAGGGTCCAACAGATGTATTATTCAGTTGTAGGTGGGAGGAGTGACACCACTTATTCTGATAAGGCACAAGTAGTCTCAATATTTCATAGCGTGCCGGAGCAACACTCCTTACGACAACATCTTCCCTCTGTGAGCAATTTGTCATTTCATGTGCATCCCACTGACACCTTGGGAGTGCCTGGTTTGTTTATGTGCTCTATAAATGCATACAGCACATTACCAAGTGGTGAAATGCGTTTTGATTCTCCAACTTCCTGCTTGTAGGCAGCACTTTTAGCTCAGAGGAGACATCCTGTTCTCACCATTTTCCTTATGTTTTATTCCGCACTTCCCTCACCTGTGAAAAGGGTGTCAGTGGCACGATGAGATAGGTGCAGCTGTTGTGTCAGAACATGCCCCACGTTGTGTAACTTTACAAGGTCTGTCACTCCGCGCCACAGATTGCAGCCTGTTTAATGGAGCTGCCGTAAATGCCCCCCAAATGCTTTGAATTTACAGTCGTGCTGAAACGCCCTGCTCCTTTTAGGGCTGTTGTAAGAGTTGCTTACACAGACAAATAAAGTAAATGCCACATTAAAATGCATCTTTCATTAGATGAATCCTAACAGCCCCTCTGCCTTGATGAATTGGCCTTTAAGACAAAGTCAGCAGACCACTGAGGTTACTGCCCACTGACAGCATCCTCACAACAATCATCCTCACAACAATCAGAAACAACAGCATCTATCCACTCTACAGGAAAAGGGTGCACTTTGAGTAAAAGCTTAACAAAACCCCCCCGAAGGAGAATTAAGGGGAAGAGCACGATGTGCAAGAGCTGAGCACTTCAGCATACTGTTACTTGCCGAGATGCCGTGCTTTGTAGGCTTGCTGAATCTTGTCTGAATTCCACAGCAAACTCAGGGCAGCAACTCATGGAAAATTCCACCTTTGTGGCATTTACAGGGTGAGATGATAGAGATAAAGGGCAAAATCCTTCCTGCTACAGAGTAAATTTATCTTGAAGAAGGTTATGTTCCTTTTTGATTAAAGGTCTTGTTTAATCTGCAGGATGATACATCAAAGTTTGTAACTTATGAAAATGTGGATAATTTCACGTCGGTTTGGAATTTAACACTAATATAGTTAATGAGATTTTTTTTAAAATAAGATCATCTTCTTTTCTAAACTTTTATGAGAAAACTATTACACTCAACAAATATGTGCAGTAAATAGGAAATCACAACCAGCAATTTATTAATTCAGGTCATTTAAAAAGCTGCAAATGGTTTACTTGGCTGATAAATTAGAAGCATAATCGAGCCAGTTTTGACTCTAGAAATTAAAAATGCTAAATGATTTGTTTTCATGGTTTGAAAATGACTGACAGCTTTCAAAAGGTCAGTGTGTAAAACACACGTAGTGGGGGAGGTCTCAAAGTCACAATATTACTTTTGCTTTTGTTTCCATCTTTTGAAATAAAAAGTGGTCGTATTAGAAGAGAAGAAGGACAATAAATCTATCAGTGAGCACAAGAGCCACCTTAGTTAGCATGGTTATCAATCCCTGTTTACATCCACTGCAATACTAACAGCATTTTTGCTTTTCATTTAAACATTTATTATAAAACATGCCACATTTAGGGTGCACTGCAGATTTATTATTAAATATTACAATGTGAAGTGCATTACAGCTGAAAAGTGCTCATCTCTGTTTGAGCTTCATCTTTTGTTTCTGCTAAGAAAGAAAAAGTAGAATAAACGAAGAATTAGACTAAAATGAATAAAATGCCAGTTTCTTTATTCCTATTCTTTAAGATAATTGGCATTGGCTTTCACATACGTTTCCTGCTCCGCTGGAGTAAAAGAGAGCCACTCCTGTTTATTTGTCTGTTGCCATAGTGAATCATTGTATCCCAGATCCATTGATGACATAGTTTCAGCCTCTGGATTGAGTCAATTCACCATTTAAGGACAAAACAACAGACTTTTAAACTTCCTTAAAGGAGCAGATCCCAGTAAGCTGAGAACAGAAAACCCAAAAACAAAACTGCTGTTGTGTTTTTTTGAACTGTTTTATCTTCAGATTTGAGTTTTCATTGTTACATGTGGAATTTTCCAAAATACATTGTCAAGGAAAAGTCTGTGAACCCTTTGGAATTAATTGTTTTTCTGCATTTTTTTTCTTTTAAATTGTTGTCTGATTTTTATCTAAGTCATAGTAACGGACAAACACAACCTGATGACATCACTGGGACATATCCGTTCATCAGCCTTATCATACAGGCAGCATGTCCACAGCAGAACACTGCAGAGGAGGCTTCAGCAGTCCAAAATAATACATAATTAATTAATCATTGCTGTGTGCTTGAAGTTTGCCCAAAAAAACACCTTGCCAGTTCTTAGAGCTGCAGGGAAACGGTTTTCTGAGCTGATGAAACAAAAGCTGAATATTTCAGGATTTTGTAAACCGCAACAAGGGCACAGCTTACTAAGTTCAAAACATCATCCCAAAGGTGAAGTAGAGGGAGCATCATGATTTGAGCATGCTTCCTGGAGCACTAGCTATTATCGTGGGAAACAATGAATTCACAGTTTCACCAAAATATCCAGCAGGAAAATGTCTGTCCACCAGCTGAAGCTTTGGAGAAGCTGGGCGATGCAGCGGGACAATAATCCTGAGCAGAGGCAGAAAAAAAAAAGAAAAAAAAACCCTTTTGGAGACGCCTGGTCAGAGCCCAGACCTTGACCCTTCAAGATGTTGTGGAATAAATTAAAGAAGATCCTTTCTCACGAGACATCCTACAAATGTGTCTGAGTCGATGAAGTTTTTTGTAAGGAGGAATCAAAAATCCCTCTTTAATGTAGCGCAGGCCTGAGCCGAAGGTGTCAGAAGTGCTCGAGGTAAACATTCGGTTCATTTTCCCACAAGCACTCTAAATGTTAAACAGATATCTTCAATAAACTGACAAGAAACTATTTGTTTTTATTTTATCAGCGTAAGCACACTGTGTTTGTCGACGTTTGAGATGAAAATCAGACCAAAACATCTTAATTCCAAGGGGTTCACAAACTTTTTCTTGCCGTGGTGCATTTGCGGTTTCAGAAAGGTTCAGAAATGCTCAGTGTTGGATTTTGTTTTTCTTTTGTGTTTTCTGAAAGATTTTAGTTTTATTGTTGCATTTCATTGTCAGTGTGTCACATACATCAGGACTTTGGGGACAAAACCATCCAGGTCATGAATGTTGGCTCACTTTTGCAGAGGACAGTTGAACTCCTGCAGTCCAACTGCAGGATGATTGATTTAGCTCCCTCGTGGTTCCTCAGCATCATCAACCATTTTGGCGTAATCCCTCTAGGAGGGGGTCGTGCTCTCCTCTCTCATGGTTCCTCGTGATGAAAACTAATCTCAACAGTACTGCACAAAACTCTGCATTTAATAATAAATCTGCACCAGCATTTATCGACGTGCATTTTTTATTCTGGCTGCCCCTCGGAGATTACGTAAAGACACGTACGACCCAAGATCAAGAACTGTAGAGACATAAATGTCACGTTGTCAGTGTTGGACTCTGGACACAGTTTTGTCACAGTTTTTCGTGTGTGAACTAAGATTGTTGATTCTAGATTTGGTTCAGAGTTAAATTTAGATAAATTTTTTAAAAACCAGCTGCAGTTCCTAGAGTTTGATTCAACTTTTAGACCCCCCAGCCAGTTGGAGCCCCTGCTGCGTCCACCGCCTTTTAACTTCAGTCACGTAAACAGATTAAAATCTGAGTTTCCACATTTATGCAGCTATCGGCGTGATTCAGTGGCCCTCGGGGACTCTGGATTGGTTCATCAAAGTTTTAATCTCCTCCGACTGACAGGTCACCAAAGCCTGTTTCTGTGATATACATTTATTTCTCTCTTTCTCCTTAAAAAGATGTCCAAATCTTGGTAAGTCTACCTGGGAAAAGATGAGGAAAGAGAAAAAAAGTTGCTCCTGAGAAATTTTTTTAAAAATGGCCACTTTTGGAGGGAATATTGATGTAACACCCACTCATGCCTTAGTTTACATCAAGGCAGGTTTCAGATTTCACTTCTGTTAATTCAAGCCGTCTCCTTCATCTTTCTGCTGAAAAACTTCAGTTATTCTTTAGAAGTGCACATGACAACATCTCCATTTTTGTTTCAGCAGCTTGTTTTTTTCTTTTCTTTTCTCACCAGTCTTGCATTGTTTCCTCCACACCTTGTTTTCTTCTGCTTTTCCTCGCACTGTGATAAACTGCTGGAAATAAAGCGTTGCATCTTGAATGTCTATCAAGTCTCGGCACAGCAGCGCATATCTTGCCTGCGAGTGGAGGGGTTGCAGGAGCCTGCTATCCCTCAGGGCTGCGAGCCACGACCGTCCCACCCCCACCCGGTCTCCTGGTGGGTCTGTGTCCTGGCTGCTGCTGCTGAACAAGGGGCTTGTCATATATGATCAAATGCGTCATGTTAGTGGAGTAGTTTTGTTGCAGAATGCAAAAACTCAGCTTTAGTTACCACCTGCATCATGATCTTTTGAATAAACTGACTCAGCGGGAACTTTAAAACCACAAAGGTGTACATTTTGTTTTGGTTCCAGGTTTTAATTAATGGGCTTCATTTAGATTTAGTTAGTTTTCAAAAGTGCCAGGGTGTGCTAAAATGAATTAACCATCTTCAGGTAAAAACAGCTGCTGCTCAAAACTTAGATTTCTATCAATGTTTTGCTCTAACCCACTCAAAAAACAAAACTGGTCTTATTTCTTTCATTTTAAACTGCAAAATGGACATGTTCAGGCTCCTTTGAAACTCAGGCACAAAGTCAACCATATATACCCCACAACCTGAAGTTTGGTATGGAAAACTCTGTACGATAAGGTTTGATAGGAATAAGTCCAGATGCAATGCAGTGTCTGCTGAGACAAAACTTTTTTTTCTTTTTTTTTCTAACCTGTTGTGTAAGTTTTCCTTTCACCGTTTAGATCAGAGGCGTCCTCACTGAGGTGCAGCGCAGCATTCCAGGCAAGCTGAAACACGATCGTGTGTCTTCCCTTTCCGTGAAAAGCAGTTGATGCAAAGCAAAGGGTCACACACGTTAAAACTCGGCAACTTAGGAGTGTTTTTAAAAAAAATGTTGAACTTTTAAAAATGAAATAATTATGGGCCACTTCTGGTAGACTTTCTGAGGTTAAAAATAATAATAATAATATTGCGTTGACTTCATGTAGTAATGACACTTCTAAGGGTTTATTTTCCTTTTAAATATTTTTACTTTATTTTACAGTCAACTCTGCACTTTAAAAATGGAAAAGTTAACATGCTTATTTCCATAAAACCTCTACTTCACTCAGACATAAATCTTCTAAACAAGATACCTAAAAGGAGACCTCTCACAGAAGGATCTGTTATTTGCAAACTTAAAAACAGGTTTATTGCGACATATCTCTCATTTCCTTGACATTCGAAGGTATCTCAGGATGTGTTTATGGCTGAAATGTTTTAACTACAGAAATGAGTCACCAATATTTCCTGTTGCTCCAGTCATTCTCATCCCAATCTTTAAAAAAAAAAAATAGAGAGAAAAATGATTTAATGATACACATTTCTAAATAAACAAGTTATCATTTTGAAACTACACAGTTGCCAATGTTGTTGCAGAAGTCGTGCTTCGGTTGCTGCTTTTACTGTCAGTTGTAAGTTGTGATTGTCGTGGTCCAAATTCTTATTTCTGTGTAATTGGTAAAGATTACAGCGGGGGGGAGGAGATGGATTTGGTTTAACATTCAGTTGCAAGTTGGGTGTGGACTCGCTCTGAGGCAGGAAAAGGGGGAGGTTTAAGCCCGATGCTGCGCTGCCATTGGTGGACAGGGGGACAAAAATGCCTCTACCTGCTACAGGTAAACAGATTTGCATCAGGCACAGCAGAGGTCCCAACGAGACCGGCTGGAAGGGATTTTGTGAATTTGTTTAATCGACCACTTGGGACGACCCAGGAGCTTTTTTTTCTGTGTGTGTGTGTGTGTTAGGCTTTTGCACAGGTTTGTATTGTGTACCTGACCTAACTTCACCTGAAGAAAGGACTTAACATCTGTAAGTTTATTAGCTATAAAAGTGAATTTTTTTAGCTTTATTTTTGCATTTCTCAAAGATTATTTGAAAAGGCAGGTTCCTTTTTATAAAATGCAAAAATGTAAGTTTTAGATGGCAAATATCTGAACTGTAGGGAGAGAGAGGTCACACCTGCGTTGGGTTGGTGTCCACTTATTTAACAGCACGTTGCTTTCATCGGGCTTAAAAGACTCGAGAAGGATGAAAACACTTTAAAAAAAAAAAAAACAGGTTGTGTCTTGTGCAAGGAGAGGCCTGCTTGACACACCCTTCACACACAGGTAAACACTTGAGCACCCGCGACAATGCAACCTGCCTTTTGGGTGTTTCTTTTCCCTCTTTTAACAAATCTGCTACTTCTCTCCTGACAGACATCGCTGGAAGCGTCGAATCATCAGGGTCTACCCGCTCGACGACACGGTCGCTGCTCCTCTGAAACCATCCATGTATTCTATCCTTCATTCCACCGGAGTCTGTGTAAAGTACCATTCAGATTTCAGTGGTTTGAAGAGTAAGACACATGGAATTTGTCATCTGGAAAAAAAGCTTTAAAAGAAAATTAAAAAAAAAACAACTAGGAGTTCTCATGGTTGCAGTTTTTCCATTAAATGTGTGAACATTAATGGTCTCAGCTTGCAACGGTTCTGCACAAGCACCCAAAGAGGACTTCTCCTCCTACTCCTCCTCACCTGCAGTGCTACAGCTCCTTGCACTCTTCAGACTTATTGCAAGATCAGAGCGCTCGCAGCCCCCGCTTTATGCCTTTCAGGCTGTCACTCTTAAAAGCTGTAATATTCTCATCCCGTCTCTCCACCCTTCCTTTTCTAAGTTAAGGCAATTACATAATGACTTCTAAATTCCCATGCTGCCACATCTCCAGCAAGCTTGTGCTAAAATATGCTTTTGTTCCTGCTCATCTTAGCGCTACAACCACCGAACTAAGACAGGCATTGTCAGCATTGTATTGGGTAATTAATTACTGAGTAACAAACATCTTTTTCATCTCTTTGTTCTAAAGAATCTAGTTTTCCCATCAGGTTTTAACCAACTCCCTCTGGGATAATTAACCTCCCTCATTAGCACAAGACCTTTCCCAGATTTACTTCAAAGACTTAATGATAGCTAAATGGGAAGCTGGAAATCATTTGACAGCAACATTTAATTAGATTACCACACTATAATTTTTTCCACCCAATTAATATCAAGGAAACATAATGAATGAACCAACAAAGAAACATGATACCAGATTAGAGATTGCTTGTCGCTGAGTTACAGGGATATGAATTTTTTTCTTCTTCTTTTTTTTTTTTTCATATGAGCAGTGGCACAATATGTCCAATAACCTTCAAGGAATACAGACAAATACATCTAAAAAGTCTTATATATGAACTCCTAAATATAACTTCACAGCCTACTGAGAAAAGAAAGGTCTGTGCAATTCCCATCACATATTTATCAGGGTATATTTCTAATATAGAATGACTCATGCATGACCTGGACTTTAGAAAAATTCAGCTTCAGCTCAGCCTCAGCTTCCTGTGCAGCCCTGTGAGTAATCAGCCATGCAACCGGGCCTCACAGAGTCGAAACTTGCACGGTCGACTCTGAGGCAGACTTCTCCTGTGACGCCCACCTCAACCTGCTATTCACCTTCCTGTTAGATGCGATGATAACCAGAGGGCTCAGCGCTGCGTACAGGGAAGCGAAAAACACACGCAGGTCAGAGATCAGTGAAGAGCTCATTGTCTTCTTCACGGTAAGGGTGTACACCCAAAGCCCGTTATCCACCCCATAGAGGATCACGTACAAAGTCACCAGCACCACCACGACTTTGGCGGCCCGCTGCTCAGCCCCACCACTTCCTCCACTCGCACCACTGCGAAGTCCCTTCACCTGCTGACTGTGCTTGTAAAGAAAGATCAGAATGATCACACTGGCTAGGGTCATGAGGGCCATGGGCACCACATCTCTACCCACTTGTCCTGCCCCGAAGACCTCTTTAAAGACCTTTGAGGGGAAGTTCACCTGGCAGAATTGTACGTTGACAGCATTGTTTGTCTGGGCAGAGCCATTGCTGCTGCTGAAAGCGAACATTATGCCTCCTGAGCTCATGCTGGTGTTGAGGACCCAGAGGAAAATAAACACAAAGGCCAAATTTTGGGCTAACAAGGCACGAGCAGAGGCCCAGCGCGATCCAGGAGGGGCGATGCTCAAACACTGGTATGTGCTGAGGAGGAAGGTGAGCCAGATCGAGAGGGCACGGGAGGTCCTGTAGATGAAGATGACAGCTTTGCAGCCCACGTCTTCAAAGACGTTGGCCAGATGAAAGGAGGCCAGGGTCTCCAGTAGACAGCGCACAAGCACCACAAGCAGGTTGACACAGGCCAGGTGCAGGACGATGGTGTCGGCTGCGAGGAGACGGTTGTCTTCATGGATCAGGAGAAGGAATGCCACAATCACGGCAGCATTGCCTGGAACTCCCACGACCGTGAGCGACAGATAGAGCATCCCACGAACAAACTCCTCTGATGGCATTCCTAAAGGAGGAAAAAGAAGTATAAATAAAAACAAAGAATAAATCGAATTATCAAGATACTGTCAAGGCAAGACATCCTGAATGGCATCAGAACTGCCTTGGTAGAAGGTTCCACTCCTACCTGTGAGCAGTCAGAGCTAAGAGGTCTGAAGTGGACCTTGTCACAGACACGCTGTGATCAACTCCTGATGTAGTCAGGTTGTTTGAGTCCTTATACTTGTAAACAAATAACGGCTGTTGGGTCTGTTTTTGCACGGTCCACTGACTTCTCTTCCCTCAGCCTCCAATTACTTGAGATCAATTCAGGTGACTGATTCTGTCCCCTCAGTGGGTTTCAGACAGACAAGACAACACAGACAAGGCTGGGCCCGTTCATTTACATGATACATGGAGTTATTCAGTAAACAGGAACAATACTTTTAGTTTTTGTGTCATGTGTCACGTCTCCAAGCAGGACTTATTCTATTTGTTCTCTGATTCCTGAATCAAAACATACATCTTTTTATAAAAATCCTGTATATTGTTTTTGTGGGGTTTTTTTTTCATTTCTTCACTCAGTTTCTAAAGAAGCTCTTACATGTGCGCTTTTAAGACGCCAACGCCACAGTGTCCCCCAGTGGAGGAAGATGAAACCAAGTGAAGGCCGGAGGACTTTCCTCTCAGCCTGCAGATGGATCACCCATATTTTTAATTAGGAGGGCATGACACAGCATCCAGTTTTTTTGGTTGTGTAAATCATCCACAGTGTTAAAAAAGAAAATGAAAGAAAGAAAGTTCTAAAAATGGAATCAAACCTTAACTGTGAAGATGCTGAGAGGGCAAATGGGTGAGAGAAGGCAGCGTGATTTAACTCCAGGTTCCACATCAGGGAACGGGAGATGAATCTTCAGGTAATTTCTTGAAAAAAAACGTGCTGAGACACATCCTCCACAGGAATTACAAGACACTTCTCTTATGAGTCTACACAATGGCTATTAATTAAATTCCTCATATCTGAAATGGTCTCGTTCAATTTATATTTCAAACATAAAACAAGTGGAAACACAGGTGCTGATGGCGACGCTGATTAGGCAACCACTTATTATTATGTTTATATGTTAGAAAACTTCAGCTTTGAATTTATCTCTGAAATTTAATTAGTTTTTCTCCCTAAAGGAAAACTTGCATGTGTAAAAAAAAAAAAAAAAAAATACTCAGGCCTGAAGGGATCTTATCTTAAGCATGCAAAACATTAATTGCAGATGAGGCATCGCTCTGTCAATCTACCCATGTGTTCTCCAGTTTTTCTGAGCTCCTTCAACAAATGGATTGTCGTACAGTAGAGATTGATTTGTCTTAATTAATATGTTAACCATAGTTTCATTCTTTATAAAGAAGACAAAACAGGGAGAAATTCATTTATCCATTTATACAAACACACGTAATGTGTTTTTTTTATTATTATTGTTATTATCATGATAAAAATCCAACTTATTTTGGCTTCTCCTTTGTGTGGAGGCCAAGCATCACACTCTGCTGTTGAGTTTGTTCATCACTTTATCATCATATCAGACTCCAGAGACAGTTTAATACTTTGTTTCTACAAATATGTGGAGCAAAGTGTTTTTCAATAGTCTAACATACTTGTCACATGGCGGAGCTTGGGATTGATGCTCCAACCTTCTGGATGGAGGACAATAAATGGCCACGAAAAGTAAAAGAGCATGCTTTTACAGCTCAATTTGTACTTCTGGCCCAGTGTAACCCAAAAATACATTTTAATGTATGAATACCACAAATAGTGTCTACAAGTCTATGTGAGCTTGATTTTAGACTTATGCTGCTCATCATTGTTCACTTCAATGCAAATTAAGCTAAAGAAGCCTTCTTGCATGACGGTTTAGCTGTGGTACAGATGAGCTGGTGCAGTGAGAAGAAAGGTAAATATCCTCTGTTCAGAAGACAAAGCTGCTGCTTTTATTGACACGCTTACAAGACCAAGAGCTTTAGAAGTGACTTACTGCTTTTTTTTTTAAAAAAAAAAAAAGAAAAAAAAGTGACTTACTGCTGAACTGGAAAAAAAACAAAAACAAAACATATGATATACAAAACAGAATGGATCTGACTTACAGATCCTGTTTCTAGATGGATGGAGGGATGGATGGATGGATGGATGGATGGATGGATGGATGGATGGATGGATGGATGGATGGATGGATGG
>JAOWBL010003942.1:0-11697 GCA_028564865.1 Zenarchopterus dispar | reverse complement strand
GAAGGAAACATCTACTGAGAGTCACTGCTGCTGAAGGAAACATCTACTGAGGGTTCCTGCTGCTGAAGGAAACATCTGCTGAGGGTTCCTTCCCGGGTACTTAGTATTGCCTTCATGATTTGTTTCTTTTGGGCTTCACCTTTGTTAAATTATTTACATGTTAATCTGAAGTCGTATTTGTCCAAGATTAAGATTCAGTACAATCAGATGAGTTTAAATTATGATTTTAAACAAACAAAAAAAAAAACAAACAAACAAAAAAAAGAGTGGTAAGATCTAGATCTGGACCTTTACCTGATCTGGACCGGTGCACTGTGGTCAGCAGGTAGCTGTCCATCTGCAGCAGACACTCCAGACTCTCCATCATCTGCTCCTGGCGGAGTGTGTGGACTCTGGTGTTCGTGGGGGAGTTGTTGTTTTCCTCTTCACACACACTGTTCTTCAGTGCCACAGAAACACACTGCAGAACGCTCATTCCTAAAAAAACAAAAAAACAGTGTATGCCTGCTGTCAACTTTTACTGTGATCGTGTCATTTTCCGTAGTTGAGATCAAAAGAAACGTCATTTTTGCTGAAGTTGAAAATGTTCATTGAGATCTTAGGAAAACATCTATAACATTGTTTGATTGAAAATCTCACAGACTTATTTTTAGAGCTGGTCTTAGGGGATGGAGTCAGATACTTGACTCCAGTCCTGTGATGCTTGACTGGAAAGATTCAGGCCTACTACGAAAACACACCATAACACCTAAACAAATGTTCTAAAACACAGAAAATGTCCATCTTATGTGGTTCTAATAGTTTTTAATAGCATACACCACACAAGTTTTTTTCTGTTTTAATTTAACCACAGTAAACCACATGTTAAACTATGTCCAGTTAGAGTATTGTCCAGTGAAAGTACTGCCTAATGAAAGTACTATTTAGTCAAAGTACTGTCTAAAGTACTGGCTAGTTAAAATACAGTCCAGTTAAAGTATGGTCCGGTTAAAATACTGTCTAGTTAAAGTCGTAGTAGTATAGAATACATCCACTGTCTGGGTTCATTCCCACTAAACACGTCACAGACACTTTACTCAGACCTCAGGAAACTGCATCAACTTTGGGAAACCAATTTTTTTTCTCATCATCTCATCTTAACCAAAATAAGGATGAAAAAGTTACATACCAACATTGTCAGTGGCCTCAATGTCAATATACACTCCTTCCATCATAGCTTGTTTTAGGACCTATCAGAAACACAAATATTGGTTATTTACATGCATTCAGCACAACGGTCCACCTGTTTTACCAGCGTAAGAAAAGTCTGCTCGACAGCGACGTCCTGAGAAAACTGCTGGAAGAAAAGAAACAAGTACATTTTCACATTGAAATATACCAACTTCACCTACTCTGCTCAGCCAACATTTCATAAGTAAAATGTTTCTTGATGTCTTAATACTCTAACAGTTGTCAGAGATCTGCAGTTTGAAGAGCATGAACCTGCGGTGAGCTGCTGGTGGAGCTAATTGTGTCATAGGTTACCAGAAGCCAAAGTAGGAGGCTTTCCCCCCAAGCATGGCTTCATGGCTATGAAGGGTCCATGGCTTCATGGACCCTTCCAGACCAACCACGGATAGACAAAGGTTAGCAGGAGTGAAGATAAGCCGAGTATGTAATTTGTATTTATAGATGACCTTCAACAAACACCAGTCACCAAGTGCTTTATGATAAAAACATTAAAATTAAAAAAATAAAATTAAAAACTAAAATAGCGAGCGTTTTGTTTGTTTGACCCATTCTTGGATTGTCCTGCGACTGGCTGAAGTCATTTCCTGCCAAAATGTTCACCTCAACAGAGCTTCAGAAGCACCTGTCAGAACACCTGTGGTGATGTCACAGAGGGTATTCCTCTTCTCCTGGAGTCTGAGTGGAAACAATATGCTGAAAGAACAGCCAGATCTGCTGGTTTTGTTGTCATTGGTGTCAGCTATTATTTAACCAAAGTTTATATTTATTAAAACTGTGGGTAATGTGTTGGAGAAAAGACATGAGCTATTAAAAGGACAATCTAGAGCCACGCTTATTTTCAGCCACATCAACTGATGTGTGCCCCCCCAATCACTCTGCCCCCAATCTCATCCCTCACCCCCACCACACCCACACACACCCCCACCCACAACAGCGTTAATGGAGGGAAGTAACTTTTGGACATGAGTGTACCAAAGAAACTTTAGGTCAGATATCTGCTGCAGTGATGACATATGAAAGGGTTAAGACAAGAACTGATTGCATGAGTGTGACTTCCTGAGTGCTACAAACCTGTTTAACTGCTTAGACTCTCTCACAAAGACGGAGATGCCTAAAATACATCTGACCTGACTGACTCAACACACGCCCTAGGTGAAACAGCTTTTAGTGGCAGGGTTTGTGCAGGTTGAAATGTGTTGGCTCAGTTTCCGTCTGAGCTGTCACAAGAATAATTACAGCTTCAACACTCGTTTCTGTGGAACCTCCTGAGCTGAGGACAGATGTAGTTGAGGTTAGCTGGGATCGATGGAAACCTAATCATTATCTCCACCCCAACAACATGGAACAAACTCATTTTAAGAAAACATGATCTGAGTCCTTCCTCCACACCCGTCACTCTTCATCAAAGTCATCTTCTGTTGAACTTTCACAGCGCTGTCCACAAATACTATTGCTGGTGTCTGAAGACCACGTGCCTGACAAAACAATAGCCAGACTCAGTGCTGTGCTCATTTGAAATGAAGAAGAAATCCTGACCTCCAGGACTCTGACGTAGCCGTTCTCAGCACTGAGATGAAGGCAGGACTTCCCCCAGTTGTTCCTCTCGTTGACGTTGGCTCCCAAATGCATCAAATCCGCCACGATAAGGTGCTGGTTCAGCTTCGCCGCATACAGGAGGGCGGTCTGTGAGGACGTGGAAAACGTTTATGTAGTTAAGTCTGCATATGTGGTGGAAACATGCAGAAAAGAAAGTTGAAGTAGGAGCTGACTTCTCCTGCAGATATGGATGTAGGACACATGAAAATCAACAGGACCTACACAGTTGCCCAGAGAGAATCCGGTTTTTAAATAATCGTTGTAATGACTCTTATTTTACAGATAGTATTGCTTGTGGTGCTGTAAACTGGAGCAATAGACCACTGTAAGCAGCTGAGGGATGACCAGGAAGGTCCTCTGCTACAGCTGTGGGACTGAGTGTCTGAATAAGGACGCATGAACACATCTGATCAGAGTTAAGGGGACATTAGTCAGCATCATAGGTCCTCATGTGAGTAGCCAAGCTGAAATAGCGAGACATTAGTAACTGAGGTGAGGTGGGTGTGGTTCAGCTCACTGGTAGGCACCTTAGTACTCCACATTTATTCATTCTGGATTAATCCATCAATCAAACTTTATTTATATAGCACTCTTCATAGCACAAAGTGAAAACAAAACCAGTCCCACCCATCCCCCTCCATTAGTGAGAACAGAAGAACCAGTGAGGGAAGAGCCACTACCAGACTATCACAGGGAACCGTCTGCATCAGGAGGCGGCTGTGAAACCCCAGAGCCAGACTGCATGGTGGGAGCCACAACCCACCCCGGGTGGGATAGAGTACCAAACACCACCGCTGTTGGGTGGATGTATGTTCATAAGGTGAAAGCAAATCGGTAAGATAAGACGGCACAAGACCATTAAGACTTTTGAAAACCATAAGACGTAACTTAAAATAAATCCTGAAAGACACGGGGGAGCCAACGCAGCAATTTTAAAATGGGGGTAATGTGACCCCGTTTTCTGGTCCTCGTCAACACACGAGCAGCTGAGTTCTGAAGAAGCTGAAGAGGTGAAATGGTTTTGCTGGGAAGACCAGAAAGGAGGGCATTAGAGTAATCAATCCAACTTAAGATAAAAGCATGCATCAGCATCTCCATGTTGATTCGAGAGAGAAACGGGGGGACTCTGGCTATATTCTTCAGATGATAAAAACCTGTTTTAACCACATTCTTAACATGAGGAACAAAACTAATCTCAGAGTCAAGGATGACAATTAAGAATTAGCACCAAAAAGACAACGGTAGCCATATTTGTTGACATCAGTAGTTGACCTGTCACTATCCCCTGGTGGATGTGTTGCTTAGCACCTATACGAATACAAATGATGCATGGAGGTATATACACTAGTGATGGGAACATTGTATTGCATTGTAGGTGCTGTTGACTCCAGTTACCCAGCAGTGCAGATGGGTTGTGGCCCCCACCATGCATCTGGCTCTGATGCAGACGGCTCCCTGGGATAGTCTGGTAGTGGTTCTTCCCTCACTAGTTCTTGATTTGATATGACTACTAGACTGACTTTACTCATCTAAAACAGGGAGAAAAATACTCCTTAACATCAGGATAAGATAAAAGCTGAAACTCTTCCAAGGCCAGAACACCTTTTAAATGTTGTAGGAAGCATTTACAAAGTGGTCAAGGTTTTACCATCAAATTTTTCATGAAATATATTACAGGTCTGAAATGTAAAAATGCATTTATATTAAAAATGAAAATATTGAGGAAAAACATACTTTGGGTTCATAATGAATTTTCTTTTTCTGATTTGTGGTTGCGGATTTAGCACACTTCTCTGTCTTTTATGAACATGCAGGATGGCTGTTTGACAGCTACAATCCAATAAAAACTATATTAAACTAGTTTCTATGAAAGAAAAGCGTGTTTGTATTGGTACCATTCCCTCCAAGTCTCTGAGGTCCAGGCTGTTGAGAGCCGCCATCCTGGTTGCGATGGCATACACCATTGCTCTCTTTCCCAAGCACACTGCTCTATGGAGGGCTCTGGAAGCAGAAAAACAGGCATACTATAAAGGTTTCTACATGTTCTTACATGTAACATACCTCCCAACACTGGAGCACAGATCTGACACAGATCCAGTTTGACTGAGATTCCCACAGGTTTCAACTCTCTGAACAACAGGTCTGTTAGACCTGTTGTTGCTCATTTAATTTAGAGCATTGCTGCCAAAATGTTTACTTATGTAGACATCAACTCTATGATAAGTGTGTAGACACATATACACACACACACACATATATATATATACACACACATATATATATATATATACACATACATACATACATACACATATATAAAATATATATATATATATATACACATACATACATACACATATATAAAATATATATATATATACACATACATATATATATGTATGTATTTATATATATATATAAATACATACATATATATACATACACACACACACACATATCATTTTATATATATATATATAAATACATACATATACACACACACATTATATATATATATATATATATATATATATATACATGAATTCAATTCCCCAGTTGTTGATCTGTTCATTTTCTGCAGATTCAAGGATTTTCATTATCTTCTTAGAGCTGTCAATGAACATATGGGTTTCATACTTACGTCTTGCCATGTTCATCGGTGGCCAGCAGGTCTCCATCAGAGACATCCCTCAGGTGGACCTCCTCTTTTTGCAGCTGTGTCCAGAAGAAAGCTGAGCTGCTTAGGTTCTGGTTGTGGTTCTGAAGATCATCTCCTCTCTGCATATTGCTGACAGTAGAGTTTTGGAGGCTGGACAACCAGCAGTCAGGAGGGGACATGGGTTGTTGGTAGTCTGCTGTGCCTGGAGAGTAAGTCAGATAGGACTCTGGGCTGGGAATCACATCGTCGTACTCATCCCTGTACCCTGCATGAGCAGCAGATCAGAAAATGAGAAGAATGGAGGTCACTGGTCATCAACGTCTGAAAGAGGCTCTATCAGAATATGCTCTTCTACAGTAATTACCATCTGGAGATAGTTCAGGATATGCTGGGGGGCTTGATGAGGATAAATTATGGGGAGAGGATGGGTAGGTGCTGCAGCGTCTGAGGTCCTCCTCCAGCACCTCCAGGATGGTTTCCAGCTCCTCCAGGCTTTTCTTGAGATGCTCCACCTGAAAGTCAACATCCAGCATTCAGAGTACTTTTAACTTTAAGAGTGATTTGGAGGAATTCTTCTGAAAGGAGATTCTGTCTATTTCCAACACTCACCCTGATTTTTTGCTTTTTTGAACGAGATCTGGCTCTTTTCAAGATTCCTGCAGAAAAAGGTCAACAAAAGTCAGAATCAGAGCTTCAAAAATCCCAGGATGTTTCAGAAAGGTGCTTATGGTAGAAAGCTGACATTTGTAAAAATATAGGCTCGACTTTCGCGGGGAACTTAAATGTAGTTGGAAATAAAAATAAATCAGCATAGCCTTAAATGGATCAGATCATTTCTCTAATCTTCCACGTGACACCTGAACAACTGCAGACAAACTGTTTTAGCCCAATGGCTCATTTTAGACCAGTCTAGTATGGACAGGACATAGTGGATACTACGTCTCTGTAGCACACATTTTCAAAACTTTCTGAACTGTTCGTAGCTTTCTAAAAAGTGGCAAAGCCTCACAAATTTACGAGGAAACTGTTCATGCCAGCAGGACTGTTATGCAATAAATTTACTAAAGCTCCACACAAAAAGTTTTCAAACGTCATGTTACAACCAAACAAAATGCTGACAAATCATTTTCACTTGTATACAATATCTTACAACAAACATCCAGTTAATTCCCATTAACTTTTCAAATTGTAATATTTACAAAAGAACTATGTCTTTGAGAAAGTTTTATCCCATCCCACCAAAACCCAGTATAAATCGAATTAAGACTGTGGTCCAACTGCTTCTGCTTGTTTTTGGCCTTTTATAAGCTGATAAACAGCAGAAAATGTCTCACTCACCTGAGCTCATTCTGCTGCTGCTGTCCTGCTTTCATGAAAGACAAGAACACAAAATGTTGCATCAGTGTTGCATCAATTATCCTCTGTTGGTGATAAGTGTTGATCAGAACTATTGATCAGAACAGGTGATAGTAACTGTTGATCAGAAGGGTCACAGGTCAAGGCTGCATAAAAGGAAACCATGATCAAGTTTAACTTGTTTTTATTTTTTGCATGAGAAGTTCAGAAATGCTTATGCATGTGTGTTAGGTGTTGTTGTTGACACACAACTACAATACCTTAAAAACTTGAGAATCTTGGCCCTGGGAGTGGCGGATGTTCCGAAGCAGATCCCTCACCGGCATCCGGACCCGGACACCGACATAGACCTTCTCACCGCTGTAGAGCGCACATCTGGAACCTAGACAAGAGAGGACAGTCAGCTCACAGGGCAGGATGTTGGTTGGCTCCGTTTCTGAGATTAGACCAGGTCCACCCCTAATAGCTTTGAAGTTCAGAAAATTGGACT
The DNA here is from genome assembly GCA_028564865.1 of Zenarchopterus dispar. NCBI lineage: Eukaryota > Metazoa > Chordata > Actinopteri > Beloniformes > Zenarchopteridae > Zenarchopterus > Zenarchopterus dispar. The sequence continues at coordinate 4,366 of JAOWBL010003942.1, read as the reverse complement.
TGCAAATAGAAAATACACTTAATGGCAACATCTAACTCCCCCAAAAATCCAATATATTGCAGTGTGCCAATTTGAAAAGAAAATATTTAGCAAAAATGCCATGGAAAGCTGTCCTCACATTACAGCTCTGCTGGAGGAATTACTCATATATTAAAGTTGGACTGAAGGCCTCCATTCAGTTCTCCTCTAAGACAAGAACCTCAGACATCCTTCAGACATGGCTACCTCAACTAATAAGGGGGATGGATTGCAACAGATTGTTGCAGATATCTTTTTTTTTTACTTATTTAAGTCAGAAATTCATACTTAGAATTATCTTTATAACTTCATAAAACTGTTTCTGCAAATGTACAAGTTAAACATTTTTTGTTTTAACCGCCCACACACATCAACCCTCCACCTCTTAAAAATTTTCAAGTCTATGAAATCTGAAATTAAGTTTTGTCTTGCAAAGTTATAAAGTACAAAATCCTAGGCTCCCATAAATTGCAAACTCACTTGTATTAAAAAAAAAAAGAAATTGGGGGGAGTTTCTCTTTGATCATAAATAAAAAAGGCTCTTGCTTTTTTTTTTTTTAACATTAAGAATCTTATATTTTTCCTACATATTTGTGACTTTTTAAAGTTAATGAATCTGGTTTTCTCTTTCAAAGTTATGTTTCTAAAATATTTTTTTCTTGCAAGTTTGGGACTTAAAGTAGAATTTCTAAGTCTTTTTTTTTAAAGTTAATGTTCAAGTTTATTAAATGAGAAATGTATTTATTATTGTTATTGCTCTTTTACTCACTGTCCCCTTTTTTGTTTCCTTTAAATATGAAACAAGACATATTTTATAAACATTGTTTGTAATCTACGCATTAATAGTGTTTTATTTCCTTAGTCTGTTATTTTATTATTCATTGTATGTTCAGCAGTTTGAAGCACTTTGTAAATGCACCATATTGATAAATTCTGATCTTGACCTTGAGAAAACAAAGGTCAAGGTCAAAATTGAGAAAACGAAATGAGCTAACAGCACAAACATGCTGCTGGTTCATCTAGTCTAAGCAACAGCTATGGTTAAGTTTTGGTTTTACCTTAATTTCAACAGAATTTTAAATTGACAAATGTAGCTCAAGTTTTTCTTATAAAAAGTTTAAGGGATGAATCCATCATCCTGATCTTTCCAGATGTTATGTCTTGCTGGTCCTGTAGGTTTAGAAAACTAGTGAATTTCTTTTCTGGACATCTATTATTTTCCCCATATCCAGACCAGAACTTGTGAACCGAACCTTTCCTGCCGGTGACGCTGGGGACAGGTGCTCCTGTGGCTCCCACAGTGTCCTCCAGCTGTGGGGACAGACACTCTCCATCCAGGATGTCATCTGCTGCTGTTCTTCTTTTACACCTGCCTCCCATCTCTGAGAACTCCTGGGAACAAGAGTCAGTTTAGTTTCAGCCACAAGAGAGTCAGTTTTCCAGGAATCAAGATGAAAGAACAGAAATCTACCAACAGAGTGACTGTCTGGATGCGCCAGGAGCTGCAGAGCACCTCCAGCCTCCTGCTGTGGGCTAGTCTGCACCTGCACAGGTGAACAGCTCTTTTAATAAGGTCGGTAACCTGACACCGGCTGCACAGGTATGGCAAGCCCAGATACACGCACATTCCGGCATTTCTTAACTATTTCAGCGGAAGCTCGAGCAGTTTTCATGACAAGACAAGAACATACCATAAACCAATGTTTTATACAATTTATGACCCAACACCTTAACCATTAATCCACATCCAGGCCTGTTTTTAGGGTTCCTGCTCTAAAATTATTGCGGGCCATTGTGTTCATAAATAAATAAATAAATACTGACATTAATACATTTTCAATGAAATAAATAAATATACCAACTAAAGAAATCAAGAATGTGCCAAATTCTTAATGGGCAACTTAATTATTTTATAACACTTTTATTTCATGATCTCGTGTTTATTTATGAGTGAAACTTTTATTTTTACATATTTCGTGAAACAGTTTTACAATGCCACTTTTATTGGGCTCTTCTTATTTTTATACCTTGAATTCGAATGTAGGGGTGTGGTCATCTTTGTGGGTGTGTCTGCAGCGACTCTGGATGAGGGGACATGTCTAATATCCATCCATCTTCTTGACCCGTTGTTCCATTTCTGGGTCACGGGGGTCTCATGTCTAATACAATCAGCCAAATTTCTAGAAGCAAGAGCTTCACCATCCCAGGTGGGATGGATGCCATCTCTTCTAATCAGACCAGGCTTTCTCCAAAATATCTTGTAATTGTCATTAAACAATCGTTGCTGCCTGACAGCATGGTCACCTCTCCTACTCTTGCGTAAAGAAGGGCATTTGACATGAAACCTATGTCAAACTAGACGTGCCAATCACAAGAATCTTCATTCTGAGCATGAATAAGGGAAGCAGAATTTCATAACAGTCAAAATTTAATAACCAATGCTTCATAAAAAGGATTTCATAGACACTTTGCCCAAAAATGTCATCTTATACAATTTAACAAGATCACCTCAACACCCACAACCAGATCTATGACCTTGGCATACATAAAGTTTAAATAAGAAATTGCTGACACATTTCTTATTTAAACTTAAACTACGAGAATGGGTGTCTTTTCCAACGTACTGGTCACCTGTCCTGCTTTTCATCTGCAGAGAGCTGGGATCGAATAATTGGAATAAGTTAGATAGATAGATGAATTTTCCTCTCCTGAATATGTTTGAAAAAGTAGATTTATTTTTTCTAACAAAATGATGGTTTTCAAAAATATTTGTCACAAAGCAAATATATTATTCTGAAATAAGGTCTCATTAAAAAAACAAGTAGACATTTTAAAATTTACATTTGATTAAATTTACATTTAATTTATTTTATTGCCATGTTTGTTTATCCATCCATCCATCCGTTTTTTATACTGGCTGAAATCCCAACTCATTACTGGTGATGGGCAGGGGGACACCCTGGACAGGTCGCCAGTCCATCGCAGCATATTTACTTATTCCATGTAACGTTTACTAATTTTCTTGTTTATTTATTTGTCGATAAAATGGCTAATGTAAATGTAAAATGTCAGCAACTCCAAGGTGTGTTTCAATAAATCTGGCATAAAAAGAATGATTACCCCAAGTCTTTAATTTAGAGTTATATTATTTCAGTCTTATTCAGGTATTGTGGTCACTTAGTGGTTAAAATGTGTTTATACAAAGGGAATTAGAAACTTTTTTCCACAACAATACTATTATTATGCAAACTTGTGAATTTGTCAAGTCAAAACCTTTCTTACAAATTTGTGAGTTTAGAGAGTCACACATTTGAGATTTGCATAGACATCTGCAAGTTTAAAAGGTCAAAATTTCTGAGTTTGTTTTTTTAATTTGCCTTTTTATAAAATTAAAATATATCTTCAACTGGACCATATTTCTTTTGAGATAAGATTATATTTTGGCAGTGTAGCTTGCCCTATACAAGAAACTGATTTTCTGTTTTTACGCACCACGTCACCACATGCCAGCTGCACAGCCCTAATGATAAAAGCTGTTGTACCTGTTTGTCTCTTCGTTTACCTGTTTGACCATCTTCTGTCCTCTTCTAGAACACGGTACTTGATATGTAAAAAGAGTACGTTTTGAAAAACAACTGAAGGGTGATCTAAAGCTAACGCATATGTTCCATACCTGCTAAAAACCAGGTACTGTATGAAACATTCCTCATTTGAATCACCTGCAACTGTATGTTTTTTTATGGGGGAGATAATAGACACCTCTTACCTGCTCAGGGGAGCCTCAAGGCCTGGTACCAGGACTCCTGCTCTCTACAGGGGACACCACCTCCCTCTGCTCACATGGCTTCACGCCCTGCAGGTGATACCCAGCTACTCGTGTTCTTCTTTTCAGATGGAGCCAGAGTCTCAGAACGACTCTCAGCTTCTTCCTAACATACAGTGTAACATCCTCCTACCAAGGCCTATTGTTGAGAGGCCTGCTCTACAATGATGTAGAAAATTAAAACAAGTATATCTTCACAAATACAGAGCACATTTGGCATGAAAATAAATGAATTTACAACAGAAGGGAAACAGAACAATAAAACATATATATATATATATATATATATATATGTATATATATATATATATATATATATATATATATATATATAATCACGTCTAAGTACATGAGGGTGGAACACAGCATCTTCAGAGCTCATAGTTGTTTGGATTCATATAGTGAAAATCTAAATGCTGTAGAAATTCACTGTAGAACATCTCAGCATTTATTAGACCATGAATGATGGTCCGGTTGCTGCCCTCGGCCAGGAGTTCTGGTTCCGGCCCCTGTCTGTCATGGCGC